>JAUPMG010131191.1:2768-25192 GCA_031762675.1 Pachysandra terminalis | reverse complement strand
TTGCATCGATCATGGCATCGCATGCATACACAAGCATCCTAGTTATTACACTCTATCTGCACATTGTATTTACTGGGTGTGTAGCTCAAGCCTTTTGGCTCTTAACATTTCAAGGGAGTACTTTAGGCTGGATGAGGACTATGGGCGCGGCTGTTGACTACTATGAGGAGACCACATGTTGCATTATAGATTTCTTTTTGTATATCTTTCTTGCGTCTGTATGTATTTGAGAGATTGGGAGGATGGAGCGTGTTGAGTCCGGTATATTTGCTTATATACTTGTTATTCTTGGATGCCCCCATCTTTTTGTCAGGGGTTCATCTTGTTTCTTCATTGGGCCCTGTTGAGGCATGAGGGAACATTTATGATGTTTACTTTAGATACATGTTATACCTGCTTATACATGTTTTATACTTAGTTTTCCGTTGCGTATCCTATCTGTTGTAGGATATATATATATATAGATATAGATATGTATGTATATGTTGGCTTTCCACCCACGATGTGTATGCGTTTGGATGTAGTGGGTGAGAGTCTGACTTGGAGTTCTAAAGCCACTCTCACGTGAGTGTGAGACGAGCTTTAGGATTTGGGTCGTGACAATAACCCAATACAATCATGTATAGGAAGAAGTACCACAGATCTCTGGCTGTCAAACAATGAAGCAGCAAATCATCCGCTGCTAAGCACGTGATACAAACATGTGAGAGGAATGCTAGAAACTTCCTCCTCTTTGGAGGATTTTACAAGTGTTCATATTGCACAATAGGATAAAACCTTGTCTTAATACCCCTTCCTCTTTAAAGATAGTCTCTCTGCAATTTCATAATTTCTGTAGAACCAAATAGGCATATTAATGATAAACATATAGTAAGAATGCTTAAGTGGGTACCTTTTATGAACGGGTATCCTGCCAAGGATAGACACGCTATCTTCTAGCTTGCTAATCTCCTTCCTAGTTGGCAAAAAGTTGGTAATTACAACCAGCTCTTACGTGAGATTTAGAAAATCTTAGTCGTGAAGAAGTCCTAGTTGCTTTACCTTTTTTTTTTATATAACCAGCAATATATTAATGAGAAGAAATGCATACTACAAAAAGTGTAGAAAAAAAGAAAGGAAATCCACAAAAAAAAGTATAAAAAAACAGAAAAGAAGTAGGTTAGGCGCGCTAGATGAGCACCAAGACCCCAAACAGAAACAGTACAGAAGAAGAAGATTACAAAGACATAGCCAAATGCACAGATAAACCAAAACAGGCCAACAAGGGGCCACATGTAACATCAAGATCAACCAAGGCAACTCTCATAATCTCATCATCCACCACCCTCCACCATCTCTACAGATAGGATACCCACGAAAAGACCATCTCTGGTCACCCCATCTCTGGCCAACTGAACCTGATTGTAGCTCACATTGACTGCCTCCCTAACACTAGTAAGAAGAGCAAGCACCTTGGCCCTCGTAGAGTCGCCAATCCCTACAGACCCAGAGACATGTAGAATTTGGCCACTATGATCTCTGAACACTCCATCAATACCTGAAGCCCTTGGGTTCCCAAAAGATGAGTTGTCAAAGTTCGCTTTGACAACCCCAACTGATGGTGCCTACCACCTAGCCACCGTCTGCACCGAATGTGGATATGTCCTAGCTACCTTTGACCAACTCACCAATACATCAGTCATAGATAGACCTCTGAACGTAGGGAGAACCGCCATCCAAGAGCATACCAACTGCAAAATAGCATTAATAGTCAAGCCAGTCCATCTGCTCCTATCCTCAAACACCCTCAGATTCCGCTCCCCCCATGTGGTCCACAGTGTCTCATGCCACACCCCCTAATACAAGATTCTTCCTCACTCTCCGAGCTCCGGGAAGCTCCACTGGACTAAAAAGTCCCTGATCTCCTCTGGTAGCATGCACCAAACCCCAATCTGTCGGAAGAAAAAATACCACACCTCTCTGGCCACTGGGCAATGCAAGAAAAAATGGTTAACTAATTCCCCTGCCTTTCTACACATAAAGCACATATGTGGCGACAAAGCACGTTTCGGCCACCCTCTTTGTAGCAGGTCACAAGTGTTAATCTTATGTAGAAAACAGTCCAAACAAAAGCCTTGACTCTAGGAGGAACAAAAGGACACCAGACACGACGATGAGGGAAAGTTATAGGGGCGGACTGTGGCTGGATGGCAGAGAAGAAGGAACTCACAGAAAAGCCACCACTGCTACAAGGACTCTAAATCCTTCAATCTATGCACTCAGGTCCAATAAATACATCCCCTAAATCAAGAAGAAGGTTTCCAAGCTCGACTATCTCATGAGATCGCAAATCCCTCCTGAAGGCCAGATTCCAAACCAAACCCGAATTCGACCAGGATAAAACCTCAAACACAAGAGCATCCCTAGCAAAAGCCACCCTAAAAAGACGAGCATACCACACTACAAGTAGAGACACCCCCCACCAAAGGTCAAACCAGAAGCGAACTCGACTCCCGTCCCTAATGCTAAAACGGACAAGACTGGAAAATACCGGGATTATCGACACCACTTCTTTCCAGATACTAGCGCTAGAACATCTAGCCGAAGGATTACAGTCCCAGCCGTTAGGGTGACCCCCAAATTTACTGTGAACAACTGTACGCCACAAAGCATCTCTTTCCTCACTTAATCTCCACAGTCATTTGCCCAATAAAGCAATGTTACGACTAGAAATATTCCCCAAATTTAGGCCCCCCTTTTCTATCTCCTGACAAATCGACTCTCACTTAACTAGGTGGTATTTCCTAGGACTACTTCCCTCCCAAGGAAAATCTCTCTGAAGTTTCTCTAGACCCTTAATAATACTACTAGGTGCCCTGAACAGCGACAAATAGTAAACAGGGATATTAGCCTAGTTACTTTACTTATAATTATCCTGATTATTTATAAACCAAGTTTTTGTTAGAGTTGTATTATCATTTGGATTATTTTATGTTATGGTTTAAGGGTTCTTTTGTACTTTCTCACCTTTAGTATAAATAAGACGAAAATGGGCAGATTAAGTTGCCTAAACCTATTCTCTAATCTTTCTCTCTTTCTCTTCTCCTTCTTTTCTTCTTCTTCTCATTCCCGAATCCTAACTCTTCAATATCTTCTCTTTAACTTGGTATCAAAGCATCGAGATAAACCTAGAAGCCATTAAAATAATCTGGAAGTTGTCGCGAGGTGATTGAGAAGGCTAATGCCAACATCCGTACGATGACATCATGCTAACGTCATCATCTGTACGGACACCAAGGTCCAGCGATGACTCTCTCTCTCTCTCTCTCTCTCTCTCTCTCTCTCTCTCTCTCTTTCTCTCTCTCTCTCTGATTGTGGTGATTTTTTCAGAATTTTTTGAAGTCATTTCATGTTATTTGGACTCTTTTTTGTACGATTTGGACTGTTTCTTTGTGCGATTTGCGATTTGGACTATTTTTGGCTAGATTCAATGATTAGAACCTGATCTATAGGGGCTGAAAATATGTGGTATGTTGTTTTTGCTCTCTTTAGAGTTCAACCACTCCTTTTTTTGCCCTCCATCTGTTTGTTCTCTTTCAGTGTTTGAACAATTCTGAGTTTTTTATCCTATTCTAAACCCTTGATGGTTGGGTAAGGAGTTTTTTTTTTGACGAATAACCATGATATATATAAAGGAGGAATATATAGGATAAAGTGGCCTGAGTGCTCAATACGAACACAAAAGGCTAAAAGAAACAGAAAGAGCAAGACTGAGAAAGAAGAAAGAAGAAAGAAGAAAAAGCTAATAAACCACCCATCATGACTGTGGAATCAGTAAATCACCCAAACTGTCACTAGAGGAAGGTCATGCAAACCACTCCTCCCTCCCCACACCTGCACGGGCCAGACGATCTGCCAAAGTGTTCACTGATCTTGGGGTGTGTACAAAGGTAGCATCTAACATTAGTCCCAGAAAACGAGCCAGACGAACCAAATGGACCTATCTCCAAGGGCGAGATAAAGGACCCTGCATCCAGGAGATGAAAGATGCAAAGTCCCCTCTCAAAAATAATCTAAGAAAGACCAAGTGCAAAAGCCTCCCTCAAACCTAATAGAAGTGGCAATGGCTCAGCTCTCGTGGAATCTCCAATACCTATCGGGCCAAAGAAAATATGGGAGATGTGACCAAAATGATCCCGGAAAACACCACCAACACCAGAGGGCCCCGGGTTGCCAAAAGATGAACCATCAAAGTTCACCTTTAAGAAACCCAAACTCGGCACTTTCCACTCTATCACCGTCTCAGGCGACCGGTATGATGACTGCGCAATCTCAAACCAACTAGAAGCAATATCAGTTCTGGATATCCCTCTGAATGACGGAAGGACCACCATCCACAAACCTACCATGCTACAGATGGTGTCAATAAGAGAAGTTGTGGTCCTCCGCCTGTCCTTAAAAATCCTGGCGTTTCGTTCACCCCATAGAACCCAAAGAGTCGCCATCCATACCCCCTGATAAAGGAGCTTGCCCCTCTTTCCCAAACCTGGGAAAGACCAATGTATGAGTAAGTCTCTGATGTCCCGAGGCATGACCCAACCCACACCAATCTGAAGAAAGAACGACCAAATCTCAGTAGCTACTGAACAGTGAACGAAAATATGGTCAACCGATTCTCCCATCTCTCTACACATAAAGCACATATGAGGGGAAAGAGCACATCAGGCCACCTTCTCTGCAACCGATCATAGGTATTGATTTTATGAAGAAATGCAGACCACGCGAAGGCTTTAACTCGTAGGGGATGAAAGGACGCCAAATACTGCACGTAGAGAAACTAGTGGGGGTAGGACAACGATGAAGAAGAGTAGAGAAAATAAATTTAACTGAAAAAGTCCCACAATCACTACAGGACCATATCCTCTCATCTGGGAGGTTGGGTCAATGAACACCTCCCTAAGACACTCGAAGAGATCACCCAAGAGAGCAATCTCGGACTCCCTCAACTCACGTTTGAACTCAAGATTCCAAGCAAGACCAGCTGGCGACCATGATAAGATCTCAGACACTAGAGTCCCCTAGAAGATACAACACGAAACAGACGAGGAAAACGAAACACTAGAGTGGAATCCCCGCACCAGAGATCGTGCCAAAAACATATATGTGACCCATCCCCAAGCCAGAACCGCAGATGAGGGGACAAGAATGGAGCAATACAGGAAATATCACGCCAAACGCTGGAAGAGGAACGTCTAGAAACAGGGTTTTCCCAGCCGTTATCATGTGATCCATACTTACTATGAACAACCCTCCTCCACACGGCC
Source organism: Pachysandra terminalis (assembly GCA_031762675.1). Classification (NCBI taxonomy): domain Eukaryota; kingdom Viridiplantae; phylum Streptophyta; class Magnoliopsida; order Buxales; family Buxaceae; genus Pachysandra; species Pachysandra terminalis. The sequence continues at coordinate 19,889 of JAUPMG010131191.1, read as the reverse complement.
TCCATCTAACCACAAAACTTCCATAACCATTTGCCCAAAAGTGCTGAGTTCTGAGCAGAGATGTTTCCCAAACTGAGCCCCCCTTTATCCCTAGACAAACACACATCCTCCCATTTTACAAGATGAGATTTCTTAGAATTCTCCCCATTCCAAAGAAAATCTCTCTGAAACTTTTCTAGCATCCCTATCACTCTACTAGGCACATTGAAGAGGGACAAATAGAAGACTGGAATGTTGGCAAGAGCAGCCTTGATGAGTGTAATACGCCCACCAAAAGACAAATACCCTTTCTTCCACGTCACTAGTCTCTTTGCCATAGTATCAATCCTCAAGTCCTAGAAACTAACAGTCTTTGGATTACCCTCCAAAGGTAACCCAAGTTAGCGATTCAGCAAAAACTCCACACGACACCCCAGAATTGACGCAAAGATCTACACGACCCAGGTCCAAATTAATGCCAATTAGACTACTCTTATCAAAATTGATCATAAAACCCCGACACCATAGAATGGAGAATTGTCTGCATGTAGAAACAAGAGGGTATCGTCTACAAACTGAAGATGAGATATAGAGATCCGATCCCTCATAATTCTAAAACCCTCAATCAAGCTCAGCTCCTCAGCTTTAGCCAAGAAAGCACTGAAAACATCCACAACGAGAACAAAAAGAAAAGGAGAAAGAGGATCACCCTGCATCAAACCACGTGAAGACTCAATCTGGCCGTGTACACTCCCATTCCACAGGAAAGAGAACACCACATTACTCACACACCCTGTAATCCACTTCCTCCACCTAGCCCCAAAACCTTTCCAATAAAGCACTTGATCCAAAAACTGGCATTCCACCTGGTCATATTCCTTCTCTAGATCGAGCTTACACACCACCCCTGACACCCCTCTTCTTCCAATCCTCAACAACTTCGTTTGCTATAAGGACACTGTTAAGTATCTGCCTACCTACGATAAAGGCACTCTGAGTCGAAGACACAATCCCTCCAATCACCCCCTTAAGACACACCGCTAAGACCTTTGCAATGATTTTATAAAGGCTGGTCGTCGTCAAACTGATCGATCAGAAATCCTTAATATCCCTGGCCCCTTTCTTTTTTGGGATTAAAGAAATAAATGTGGCATTAGTCATCTTATTAACAATCCTATTAACATGAAATTCCTCAAAAACCTCCCCCCAAAAGCTCAAATTCGATCAAATCCTAACAATCTTGAAAAAATGCAATCGTGAATCCATTAGGGCCAGGTGCTTTGTCTTGATCTAAACTCCAAACAGCAGATTTAATCTCCAATTCCTCAAAAGGCCTCTCTAACCATTCACGTTGGGCATCCGACAATGAACCACCCCCAAGCTGAGAGATATCAAAACAAAATTCCTGTTCCGATCTATAGAGCTTCAGATAAAACTCACAAAGACTAGAGACAATACGATCATCATCCTCAATAAACTCCTCATCCACTTGGATCCCAGCATAGTTTTAAATTTCGCCAATATTTCGCGAAATTTCGGTTTCGGATAAGGTCTCCGAAACTGAAATCCCATTTTTTTTGGTTGAAATTATTTCGCAAAATTTTCTGATGAAATGACTGAACTTTCGCCAAAAATTTAGACTTTATTTTGCCGAAAATTTTCCACTTTCAACATTTTTTTTCAACTGAAAAATTCATTATTTTAGCAAAAGTTTCACTGTAAATTTTGTTTATTTTGGCCAAAATAAATTCTAAACATATGCTAAAAATAAAAAAAATAAAAAAATAAAAAAGAAAGAAAGAAAAAATTAACTTCAAGCACTATAAATATCTTTAAGGTCACATTTCTTATACACGCAAATAAATAAAATTAATACTAATTTAAGTGGGTATTTTTTTTTTTGATAATTAACAACATTTCATTAATCATCAAAGTGGAAATATGTACATGAACTATACACAAATGAATCACGAATTGTGATTATAAAAATAAAAGCAATGTCAAATAAAAATGCTATAGCCTAACTCTGTCAAAACATCTCAAACATTCTCACTAGGAGGCCCCGATACAAAAGTAGCTTTCGTAACTCAAGTTCTAGCCTTTTCATCTGCCTCAGAATTAGCAAATCTGAGAACATGAATGAAAGATATCCGTAAGCCATGTCTCAAAAATCTCGTCATCCTAACAAAATGCGCAAAACGCCAAGGATAAATACCATTTGGAGACATCCAGGAAATAACCGAAGAAGAATCTCCTTCTACCTGAATGTCCACCAAATTCATCCTTCTTGCCTCCTTCAAACCTGTTATCAAAGCACTAATCTCGGCTGGGTATATTATTTTGTTAATTATACATATATATATATATATATATATATAATTAATTTTTTTTTTCCTTTTGCTTATACAGGTACTTTTTTTTGCCCGTTTAAATTGAAGAAAAAAAAAAGTTTCAGTTTTTAGCTTAAACTTATATACATTGTATTGTTTTAGATGTTAGAATTTGAATCCAATATATTTTTGGTTAGTCATATGTTGTTTGGATATTGAATTATTATTACTGTATTTATTAGTTTTAAACTTTTGCATCATTTCACATTATTAATAGAAAAAAAATTATTTATTGCTTTTTTAAAAAAGAAAATTTGTAATGTTCATAAATAGCATATATTTAAATAAAGAGATCTCTTTTTTTTATTGATTAACTTTATTGTTTATAATTTAAAAGTTACTAAAAATAAAAAGACGAAAGAAATTGGTCGAAATTAAGCCTAAATCAAAATACTTCAAAAAAGTAGAATTATTTCGATGAAATATCCGAAATTTCGATCCGAAATTTCGTGATATTTCACAATCTAATTTCGTTCCATTTTTTTATTCTTAAAATAGCTTTTATTCGAAATTTCGTCGAAATATCCGAAATTTTGTTATCATTTGAGTCTAGGAAATTGTTGAAATTTCCGAAATTCAAAACTGTGGATCCCAGAGATTGTGTTGGATTTCACCCTACCTAGAGCCACTTTATGAAAAAATCTGGTGTTTTCATCACCTTCCTTAATCCAGATAGCTCTCGATTTCTATCTCTAGCTAATCTCTTCCTAGCTACGCACCGAGTCCAGCTCACTTTTGGCCACCACCCTTTCTTCAAGTTCCGAACTGTCCAAAGGCCTAGATTGTTCTAATCGATCAAGACACCCAATAGTAGCCATGTGAAGATTCTTTCTAGCTCCTAACAAACCAAAAACATTTTTATTTCACTCTTTCACTCTGATATTTACGTGTTTGAGAGATTTCATGAATGATACACCTTTGCAATCATAGCTAATATGAACCTGTTCAGACCACCACACCTGAACTTTACTCTCAAAATCTCCAACTGACAGCCATATGTTCTCAAACCTAAAAGGTGAGGGCCCCCGCCTCCGAGACTCCAAAGACACCAAGATATGACAATGGTCTGAGGTAATCCTCTCAGGTGCTAATTGGACAACCTCCGGGTAATGATCATCCCATGCAGGTGACACCAAACATCTATCTAGGTGACTCCAGATTGCAGTATCTTGGCAATTTGACCAGGTGAACCAACCCCCACTCAACGGATAGTCAATCAAGCTATATGATTGGATAAAAGAACCAAAATCCCTCATACCCCAATCCACTGCCCACCACTACTTCTCTCTTCCAAATTCCGCACAACGTTAAAATCCCCAAAAATCATCCACGGGCCTGACCTGCCACACGTAAGCTCCTGAGTTCTTCCCATAACTCAATTCTCTTATTAGGGCAATTTGGTCCATAGACACCTGTGGATAGCCAATTGAATTGATTATCTAAATTCTTCAAAATGACTGAAACCAAGAATCATCCCACCCTGAAAACCTCCCTACTAACCGAACCAACATCCCAAATCACCAAAATCCCTCCTGAAGCATCTACGGAAGGTAACTCCTGGCAATTAGAGTTACCAACACCCCATAAAGACCTAACAAGACTATTCCGGATACGTTCCCTCTTAGTCTCCTGAAGAACCAAAACATTAGATTTAATAGACTAACATAGATCCCTCACTACCTGCCTTTCGAGACTTCTACCCAAACCTCTAATATTCCAACTGAGAATCTTCATAGAGAACCTGAATGTACTTTCGCCCTAGCTCTCTTCCTATAGTACTACATTACCGCCCTAATATTACGGGTGTGTAAAGAACAACCAACCAAAAGACTCACCCTATTTTTTCTAAAATGACTAATTGCCTCAGCCAGAGGAATCGAGAATCCGTTCCCATCAACAACTGACACCTTGAACAGGCGGGCGATATCTTCTACCCCAACCCACTCATCAAGGACTCCCTCATCGCATACCCGATGCCCTTCTAAACTCCCACCCACCACCCCATCCATAGGAGAAACACACTCTGTTTGGGAAACATCTCTCTCAAAACAACATTGATATGAGGCAACCTGGCTATCGTGTGAAGTGGGAAGAAGGGGAGCAGAAGGGTAAGGAGTTTGTACTATGCATCAGGTCGTTTTGAATTCACCTTGCTCTAGTTCATCTGTTATTGGCTGGTTAGTCTATTCTCTCTTGGTTTTACATTATTTGAGTTGTTTTGTTGGTTACATTGGATCTGTTATGGCTGAGGGAAAACCCCCACTACTTAAGGATAATGATATTCCTAAATCTATTACCTCAAGAATATTGAATGGTTTGAATTACCTAGCTTGGGCACATGCTGTGAAAATTTTCTACGTGAAAAACGTAAATTGAAGTACTTGACTGGTGATCCTCCGCCTAAGACAGATGTCAAATATGAAGCTTGGATCCTTGAGGTCTGTTGTTATGGGATGGATTTGGCATAGTATGGAACCTCATATTGCTGCTAAAGTTGAATTTTGTGACTCTTCTACGAAGATTTGGGACTCTGTGTTCTGAGCTGTATGAGAAGATTTTCACCACTAAGTAGTCTGAAAAACCATTGTCTTAGCTTTACAGCACACGTAAGAATTTGTGGGATCAACTACTCCAGCATCGGCCCTTTACTATTGATTTGGAGCAACAAAAACATCATTGGGAAGAATTTATAATTGCTTCCTTGATATCTGGTTTAACTTCTAATCTATGTGGTTTTAAAGATCAGAACCTATCGCTACTAGTGCTTATTCTCGATTGTTACGCTCAACTTTGAGACAGAGCTCCAATGTAATTGGTTCCACTGTCACCACTTTAGAGGTGTTTGTTTTAGTCTCTAGCAATGGGAGTTACAGCTCTAGATCTCGTGGCAGTGCTCGTGATAGTCGTTGAAGTCGTGGCTTTTGTGGTAGTTCAAGTGGCGATGGTCGTACAGGTGGACGTGGTGACAGGAAGTGCAATCACTATGGTGGTACTAATCATACTGAACCTTACTATTGAATGAAGTATGGAAAGCAAGATTGTGTGCATCAAATTACAAATGGTTCTTCAAGGCCGCAGTCTCTTTCTACTTCCTCTGGACATGTTCCCCTAGTTCTGATTCTCGTGATGCACTCACTACTCAGCTGAATAAGCTGGTTCAGACATTGTGCATTACTTTTCCCTCTTCATCTACTACTGCACTAGCTGATTAAGGTAATATTTCATGTGTGGCCCATTCCCCTTCGTCTTGGGTCGTTGATTCCAAAGCTAGCTCACATATGTCTAGTATACCATCTCTCTTGTCTTACATCATGTTAAACATCATACTGTTTTAACTGATGGTTCTTCTTATCCTGTCCTTGGAAAATGTGTTCTCAATCCTACTAATTCCTTATCCTTACCCTCCAGTCTCTATGTTCTTAATTTTCCTTTCAATTTACTTTCGGTTAGCCAAGTGTCTAAAACATTACATTGTTCCGTAATTTTTTCTCCTACCTTTTGTGTCTTTAAGGACCTCAAAACGAAGAAGATGATTGATTCGGGGCATGAGAAGGACGGCTTATACTACCTGGATTATGATGATTCTTCCTCTCGACTTTCATCTGCTTTGAGAGCTGCTGTTTCGCCCCTTCAATGGCACCTTCATCTGGGTCATCCGACTTTGACCAAACTTAAACAAGTTATTCCTACATTAAGTCATGTATCTAGTTTAGAGCGTGGATCTTGCCAGTTGGACAAGCATTACCATAATTCGTTTTCGAGTAGTGGTCGTAGTCATCAATCTGAGTCCTTTGCTATTTTCCATACCGACATATGGGGGCCTTCCCACCCTCCTACTTTGAATGAATTTCTTTATTTGTTATATTTGTTGATGATTATTCTTGGATGACATGGTTATTTTTTATGAAAGATAGATCTGAGCTTCCTAATATTGTTTCTAAATTTTACAATGAAATCTTTGTTCAGTTTAGTAAACATTAAAAAATTTCGATCTGACAATCCATTAGAATACACAGTCTATTATAAGTTCCTATCGTGTTGATCATGGTATTATTCATTAGACCAGTTGTGCTTACATCTCTCAACAAAATGGTGTTGCTAAACGGAAGCATCACCATTTGTTGAATGTTGCTCGCACCTTGTTATTCAATATGCAGGTACCAAACATTTTTGGGGTGATGTTGTTCTCATTGCTTGCCATCTCATCAATTGTATGCCCTCGGCTGTTTTACGTCATCAATTTACGTTTTCTCTTTTATACCCTAGTCTCTCTCATTTTCAGCTCATCCCTCGTGTGTTTGGTTGTGCTACCTTTGTTTATGTACTTGATCCTGACCGAGATAAGTTGTTTCCTCAAGCTCGCAAGTATGTTTTTTCTTGGATACTCCCGTTCTAAGAAAAGCTATCTTTGTTCAATCCCGAGTCTCAGAGATACTTTGCAAGTGCTGATGTTAATTTTTTTTTTGAATCCACTGCCTTCTTTTCTTCAAATGTAAATCTTATAACTAGTCGTGAGACAGAACCCTCCTTCCAAAGATAGGAGTCGTGTTTTTTATGGTTCGAATGCCAATCTTCCTCATCAGGCGTTCCTGCTCCTTTCTCCTCTCCTACAATTACTGATGATTTACCTATTGCTTTACGCCAAGGTAAACGTACTTGTACCCAACATCCTATTGCTAATTTTGTTTCATATGATCGTGTTTCCTCTTGCTTGCAATCATGTGCTTGTACATTGTCCTCTATTTCCATTCATATATCTTATGAGCAGACCTTATTTTCGTCTGGATGGAAACATGCAATGGATGAGAAAATGGGTGCTTTTCACAAGAATCAGACTTGGGAGCTTACTACCATTCCTTCTGGAAAATATCCAACAGGTTGTCGTTGGGTTTACATTGTTAAGTAGTATCTTCCGGATGGCTATGTTGAGATCTTAAGGAACGGTTGGTTGCCAAGGGTTACACACAAGCCTATGGCATAGAATATTTAGAGACCTTCTCTCATATGGCTCGTCTTAACTCTGTTCGAATCTTGCTTTCTGTTGATGTCAGTCGTTGTTGGCCTTTATATCAGCTTGATATCAAGAATGCATTTCTTCATTACGATCTTCAAGAGGAAGTGTAAATGGAACAACCACCTGGATGTGTGGTTGTTGGTAGTGAGCACCTTGTGTGTCGACTGCGAAAGGCCTTTATGGTCTAAAGCAGTCTCCTCATGCCGTTGTGCTTGGGTATGGTTTCAAGTGTTCTACCTTTGACCATTTTGTGTTTGTTCGTCACTCTTCTGTTGGCACTATTGTCTTGATAGTGTATTTGGATGACATTACTATCTTTGGGAGTGCCTCCACAGGAATTGCTAATTTGAACATTTGGGTAAGCAATTCAATACTAAAGACTTGGGTGTTCTTCGCTACTTCCTTGGGATTGAGGTTGCTCATTCTCGTCAAAGCCTTTCTCTATCTCAAAGGAAGTACGTGCTTGATCTTCTATATGAGACTGGTTTATTAGGTGCTTGGCCTGTTGATACTCCCATGCAAGGTTTTAAATGTCGATGTCGCTGGCCATGTCGTTGAATCTGGCCAGCGGCATGTCACCGACATGGGGGAAATTTCCCCTAGATTAGAGAAAAAGCAGGGAAATTCATCCCAAATACATTTTTTTAATTAAATATTAGATTATGTCTAAATAATAACTAAATATACTAAAATACATCAAAATATGTTGAAAACAATACATAAACATAAATTGTAAAGTAAAGGGTTAACATCCATTCAACAAAACAAAAAAAAATACATGTTTTACCTTCAATGTGTCGAGTCGCACGTTGAACCTTTTACTCCAAAGCATGCTAGATTTGTGTTTTTATACACAAATCTAGATGAAAGTTGGAAAAAATATATAAAAAAAGAAGTAATTGGTTGGTTTTTGTGTGAAAAGAATTGGGTGCATCTGTGGGGGAAATGTCGATCGAAATGATCAACATCTCCCTCAAATCCCTCTTCCAAGTGGTGACATTTCGTCGACATTTAGCGACATGTCACCGACATCATGGAAAATCGCTGGCAGCGATTTCCCTTGATGTCGTGTGTCGCCAAGGGTCAAAATAGCGACATGTCAACAACATTTAGAACACTGCTCCCATGGACTCCACTGTTAAACTTGATAGTGAGCAAAGGGACCTGTTTGCTGACATAGCTCGATATAGAAGTCTGGTTGGGCGATTAATTTATCTTACAATTACTTACCCTGGCATTACATATGCCATTAGTATGGTTAGTCAGTATATGCATGCTCCTCGTCAACCTCATTTTGATGATGTTTGCCATATCTTGCGCTATCTTAAGGGTGCTCCTGGGAGAGGATTGTTATACCAACTTTCTGCTTCCCATACTGTAATAGGTTTTAGTGATGTTGACTGGGCTAGTAGTCATTCTGATAAGCAGTCTACCTCTAGCTATTATACCTTTGTTGGGGGTAATTTTGTTACTTGGCACAATAAACAGCAGAATGTTGTTGCCTGCTCTAGTGCTGAATCGGAGTATAGAGCTATAGCTTATATTGCTTCAGAGATGTTATGGGTTTGTCTTTCCTCCAGGACCATGGTGTTGATGTTCCTACTCCTATGCAGATGCATTGTGACAATCAAGCCGCTATTTTTATTGTTAATAATCTTGTGTTCCATGAACGCACAAAACATTTAGAGGTTGATTGTTACTTTATTCATGATTTACTGATAAGGAAACATATTGTAACTCCATATGTTCGCTCAGATAATCAGTTGGGTGATATTCTTACCAAGCCATTAGCTCGTGCTTCTTTTCAGTGGTATTGTTTCAAGCTGGGCATATTTAATCTATATGCTCCAGGCTCCAGTTTGAGGGGGGCGTGTTAGAGTTGTATTATTATTTGGGTTAATTTTTGTTATGGTCCAAGGGAATTTTTATACTTTCACATCTTTAGTATAAATATGAGTTAATGTGAAGGGACTGACTAAGTTCCATAAACCTATTATCTAATCTTTCTTTCTCTTCTCCTTCCTTTCTTCTTCTTCTCCTTTCTAATCCTAACTCTTCAATATTTTCACTTTAACTGTTTTAAATATTTCAAAATTCCTACTTGTTCACCAAGTACACGATGAGCATTTGTTGTCCATGAATTTCTTGAATATCAAACGTATAGCAATTCACAAAGTCATACATGTAAAATGAAAAGATAGACAGAGATGAAAAAGGAGAAGAGGAAGAAGAAATGAGCTTGCATCTTTTGGTTATTCTCTTCAAGCTACAAACCAAAAGAAATTGTTAATGCATACAGGGCAAGAAATAAAAAGATAAAGAAAGAAGAGAAGAAGAAGAAGTATTATGAAGCCATGGAAAAGAATACAGTATTTGTATCAAGGAATACAGTGTGGATGCTTTGTGGACACATGCATAGAGACTTCTATGGTTATGGATTTCAGTATCTAAAGAGTTCAGGGCATCTGATTCCTAGTCTATATTGACTTGGGAACAAGGTTCTCAAATCATGAATCGAATCCAAAATCATTAGGGGTCAATTAGAATCGAATAGTAATTTTGAATCGTAAATCGTAAGATTCACAGTAATTTTTGTAGAATTAGGGTATAGGGTTTAGGTTTTGGGATTTCTCTTAGGAAAAAGAGGTTTTTTATTGTTTAAAATATGTAAAACAAATACTTCTTTATGCACATTTAATCATTTTAGAGTATTATATTTTATATAAACAAGGATCAAACAAATAACAAAGGAAGTTTTTCAGTAAAAAATAAGCAAACATAGTTTTTTAAGTGTTGCAGAGTCAATTTTGAATCACGTTAATAGTACAATTAAATTATACATTGATTTCTTTAGAGTAATATATTTTATATAAACAAGGATCAAACAAATAATAAAGAAATTTTTTCAGTAAAAAAGAAGTACACATATTTTTTAAGTCTTGTAGAGTCAATTTTGAATCATGTTAATAGTACAATTAAATTGTAAGATTCAATGTATAGATCGTAAGATTCAAATATAAACCGATTTTGTCACTGATTTGAATCAATCCAGAGTCAAATCGAATTGAATCGTAAGATTCATACAATGAATTGTAAGATTTTAACAAAAGAGCTTGGGAGTCCTTGTTTTCTTTGTAATTTTCTTTTGTAGGGTTTGGCTTGAGCTGTTTTGTTATTTTTTCTTTTGTATTTTGTATTTTACTTTTTAGCCTTCTGTATATTTTTCATGTACATGGGGCATGGCCCCTTTCATACAAATTTTCACTTCTTCGGCTTCAGCATCTACAAAATTAGCATTGGGTCCAATATGTCGACGCCCAATAACTCCAAAGTTCTCTGGATTATTAGGGCCATAGTTTTCCTTCCAATCCATCAGCCTCACAGCTGAAGAATGAATCTATCCTTGCCACTGGCCACCTTCATTCGGTTTATCAATTCACCAATGACCTTGTACTCTAAGGGTAAACGCAGATGTTGTTGCTCAAACTTGTCAATTTCCTCCATCCATTTGTATGCATCATCAAGTGTTTCTATCAGCCAAAATTTTAACAACCAAAACTGATTTTAATAACATAAAATGAACTGAGCAAAATACAAACCATTGCGAGTTTATTTATGTATGCAATCATGTGTAGGAGGGCGTTAAAACAATGTCTAAGAATTTTAACCGCATAAGTGGAATAAAAAGAAATTAGCACTGAACAAGAAAGTATTCTTCCCGTTTGCATAAATCCCACTTCGAGATTAACCAAAGAATGTGTTACGGTCCTAACCGTTGTTCCAAAAGCCCCAGGACTTATGGAAACTCATTTGGTTAAGCACTTAACATATAGTATCGTAACATTCCACCACGCTTCTGTAGCCAACGTCTACGGCGGCCCACTCTATCGACACTGACCTGCCAGTAGCCTTTTCCTTATTGGCGATTCCACTCACCTATCAATATTCAATGACTTAACACCTTGCCTATACATAATATCAAGGCATGTTAATCCAGCCTATAGGTCGTCACCGTGACATGGTGCTTGCTTTGATACCATTTGTTACGAGATCCTTACCGTTGTTCCAAAGCCCCGTGGAAACTCATTTCGTTAAGCACTTAACAGAAAACTTTGAATAGGAAGGATTAAACCTGTTACCTGCCTCGGCGAAGTTCTTAAGCAAATTTTCATGCCGCTTGATCTTCTTTTCAACTATTCCGTCCTTTTCTTGACTGCCTCTGATGAGAACCTCTCATCATCTTCATTCTCAGAATCCGAGGGCTCTAATTTTTCATACAAGTCAACGTTTTCCCGTTCACCTTTCTCTCTCTCTCTCTCTCCTTCTCAAGCTTATCAATCGTATGCTGAATTTTGATGAAATCCTCTCTATCCAAATCACCTACACCATCATCTCTAGTTTCAACACCACGCCTTCGCTTGTCATCTCTATCCCTCTGCTTCTCTCTCTCCAGCTCACCCAGAAGCTCGCGTATTGGGTTGTCAAGCGAGAACCACCTTCGATGATTCAATGCAGAAAACCCCAGATGGGAATTCGAAATGGGCGACTGAAAATGAAGGATTCGAGGTGGAATATTGGATGAACTGGAGATTTTTCTGGAGAGATGGATGAAGGTTTAGGGGAGTTTCTAAGGATTTGACTGAGAATGAAACGAGACCAAGTTCCTCGTGATTTGGTTATCGTTGCAGCCATTACTGATTCACTAAAACATCTAAGTGAGGTTCTCTTTTTTTTTTTGTTTGGTCTAAACCACCCGGTGTCCGGAAACCACATGGCTCCGACTAAATCCGAATTCGAGCCGGGAAGGACCACGAAGGCGGCAAAGCTCTCCCACATAGCGCAGCTGCATTCTCTATGCTTTGAGTGATTACTCAGACATCTCTTTGAGTAATAAGCTCCTCTTAGTTGGCTTGCTATGCAGAAGAACCAAAGGAGAAACCCTACTGCAAATGTTTTGAAATTGGCCCGGATGCTGATCCGGACAATGGTTGGATTGGTTCAAACGGATCAACCAAGTTTCAATTCGAGTAAACCGAGTGACCTGCTATTACGTAAAGTAGCAAGTAAGGGTGTCAATTGGTTCGGTTTAAACCGAAAACCGAACAAATCAAATTGAAAAAAGTCGGTTTGGATTGATTTTGTTTTTTATTTTGGTTTGGTTATGGTTTAGAAAACAAAAAATCAAAATAATTCGATTATGTTTTCAATTAAGGCATTGACTAAACCAAAATGATCCAAAAAAACCAAAGTAGATTATATATATATATGCACCACCTGAGGTGGTGTAAACATAGGATCTTATCCTGCTTAAAAACAAGCAGAGAGATAAAGAGGACCCAATATCTTATGATGTTGCCATTTTCGTTTTTCCTTTAGAGGGGGTATATCCGCACTTAGTGGTCGCATGAACACTAGTACTAATATGATAGTAGAATACTTTCTTGTTCAATGTTAACTCCTTTTTATTCCACTTAAGCGGTTAAAATTCTTAGACAGTGTTTTAACTCCCTTACACATGATTGCATACATAAATAAACTCGCAATGGTTTTCCAACCAAACCGATTGAAAATGTAATTCGATTTTATTTAAGTTTGACCATTAAACGGGTCCATGTGGGTTTGGCGGGTTAGGTCAGGTTAGACCTGTTTACGAACGGGTTGACAAAACCTAAATCCGAACCCAACCCACTTAATAAACAGGTCAACCCTAACACGTTTAGTCGGGTTGGATTCGGGCAGGTTGGCGGGTTGGGTCGTAAATTGCCAGCTCTAATTAGAACCGGATTGGTTCGTGGAATTGAAGGCGGAATTGGGACTGGAATTGAAATTGCATATTACAATTCCAATTTCTGTTTAGGAGTGCACTAAAGAATTAGAATTCGAATTCTACATGAATTCTACATAATTTCTTTGTAGGCTATTTTTGAAGCTGCCGAATTCACTGGGGAGAGGTTGTTAATTACAATTCTCTATCCCTTAGATTTCAACTAGAGGTGATAATGTCCTGGATCCAACTTAAACGGGTTGGGTTGAGTTTGACCCATTTACTAACGAGTTGGGAAATCATAGAATCGAACCCAACCCGTCAATAAATGGGTTGAACCTGCACCTAACGTGTTTAATTTTTATTTATTTAATTTTAATGTAAAATTAGGGTAAAATATAACCTCAATTATTATATTAAATTTTAATAATATTATAAATATATTTAATAAACATGATTTTTTCACAAAAGGGAAAAATTTGAATTTTAACCTATTAATAAGTTTTAAAAATATCTATAAATAATAAAATAATTATAAACCTATCAAAGACCAACGGATTAGCGGGTTAACCCACTTTCGGGCGAGTTAGTAAAACCTATACCCAACCCATATAATAAATAGTCAACCCAAACTCATTTAATCGGGTTGGGTTCAGGCAGGTTGGCGGGTCAATTCAAAAATTGCCAGTTCCAAAAACTCACGAACCCAACCCAACTTGTTTTGTCAGACAGATTCCGATTAAGAAATTTTTATTTTTATCAACCTAAACTCACTAAATATTGGACGGGTTCGGGGATGGTTGGCAGGTCGGGTCAGATTTTGCCATCTCTATATTTAATCCAATAATAAAAAATAAAAAACTATTTGTACACCATTCTCATCTTCTTTACTCATCCCCATTTCTCATAAGATCATGAAAAAAAGTCAAATTCCAATTATTCGTTGACATCCAATCATGAAAATTTAAATTCTCAATGATTTAGAATTGCAATTATAATTTCTAACACCAATTCCAATTTCGCGAAATAATTGAACCATAGAGTTTCAGTGTTTTGCAGAATTGGAATTGGTTTAGGAATTATATTTTCAATTCTAATTCATTGAGAATTGAAATGAGTAGAATTGAGATTCTTGTGATTAGATGTCAAAGAATAATTAAAATTTGAATTTTTTTTTTCTTGATCATCTTTTGAGGATTGGGGATGAGTACAGAAGAAGAAAATGGTGTTAAAATGATTTGATATTTTTATTGTTAAATTAAAGATAGAGGTTGTTACGTCCCCAGTTCTGAGTTATGTAATCTCTAGGATCTTGAGGTACGACCTTTGGATCCAAACCCCTTGGATGCGGTCTACAAACCAATCACCATTCAAAATATCAAATCAGAGTAAAGATAACAATGCGGAAGACTTAATTATTTAAATAAAACCAAAGTATTAATCCTTACAATCAATTCTCAATTCTGATTGAATGAGATGAAATATAAAATACCAAACAATACACACTCTCATAGAGTCAAATTACATCAGAAGTCTGAATAAAACAAACAGTAAAATAGAACATCAACAGTCTTGGTATCCAAACCAATCCATTCCCATGTCCATAAGCAAGGCTCATCATCCTTGATGGTGATCTGGTGCATGAAAGCATGAGCTTTGGAGGCCCAATAGGTAACCAAGAGTCTATGCCTCTTCTCATTACCTAAACAACATGCATTATCAAAAACACATAACAAGCATACAACAGTAAACACATCCAACATTTGACCATAGGCAAGAACATACACTATGAAATATAGTAAGTGAAAAGTTGTAACACCCCAAATCCTATGACTCAAATCCCTAGGTGGGAAGGCACGGATCACGAGGTGCAACCTTTGGGATCCATTTCTAGACCGCGGACATCATTACGAACAAGGCATGAGAAAACCCTTATTTTAATTTATAAAATTCAGAGTAACAATTGCAGAAGTAAATTACTAACTATTACATCAAAGTGTTTTAACTTAACAACATCAAAGGCTTCAGAAGAGCCATACATCCAAATAAAACTAAGCATAATGTATGAATCAAAGAAAAAAATGAAATCTAAAGTCCATCATACGTCCAAGTCTCCTTGTCTGAAAGTACTATATCAATCTGCGCAGTTATGAAAAACTGCGTGAGTATGGAATACTCAGCAAGCATGATCCAGTTATCATACAATAACAATAAGATTAGAAAATCATTCCGATAATCCCATAATACAATCACACAGTTTAAACAATGGTATGATATGATATGATGGATATGAATGTGAAATACAATGCTCTAATATGCTCATCCAAGGAACACAATATGATATGCAAGAATGCACCTATGATCAATGTAGAGCTAGGTTTCCTTAGGATATCTAGTTCGGAACATGTGTTCCAGGAACAATCGGCAAGTCCCTCGCGTTGATCCAGGCGCCAACCCATGGTACAACGACCACCATCTTCTATCTTTTGTAGGACTTTCATCCTATAGGAAAATAGGCAACCCGAACTCTTTTCTTCCAAGGAACACCTAACCTTTCAACAATCATAGCAGGAATGCCTATCCTAAGGAATCCAAATGATGAAATCCCGTGAAAGCTACTTACGCACCCATACACACAAGTAATCCAATGGAAGGCATACTGGGCATTCCTATGATGCTTTCAATCATTATTTACATTCTGATCATCCATTCACCACACAGGTGGGAAATCCATCCACATAAGTGGAAAATCCATCCATTACGATAAGTGAGAAATCGCACCCACTAAGTATAAGTGGGAAAAATCACAAATGGGTTCACATATATGTCATATATATCTTACAGGTTCAATACTGTCAAATCTGTGTTATGTGAAATTACGCTCAATCCCACAGAAACTGCGCTCAATCGCACTTGCGCTCGATCGCATATTCCCAGAAACAGTGTTGTGGTTAGTTTCAGCCTTGACCTCCAGTCACTATTTTGGTCATATCTTTTAACTTAGATATCAGAAACTGTCTCAAATTTGTTTTGTTAGAATCTCAACTCAAAGAGGAAATTAGGATAAATATCAATAAAATATATAAAATTATGTAGGATTGGTGTTTTACTCGATGAACACAAAAGTTTACAGGCTCTATTATCTGGGTTTCTAGTATGTTACAATTCTCTCTGAAATCAGTTCAAACCAGTTTGGTTGTGTTCCTAACGAATAGGGGCATCTAAATAAAATATCAATAAAATATATAAAATTATGTAGGATCAGTGTTTTACTCGATAAACACGAAAGTTCACAGGTCTAATTTCTGGGTTTCTGGTATTAACACAGGTTTAGTAAATAATTCATAACTCAATCAATTCTTCATGAAATCAGTTCAAACAAATTTGGTTGTGTTCCTAACGAACAAGGAAATCTAAATAAAATATGAAATAATTTATATAAATTATTTTACATGGTTCTACAGTCAATAGTTCAGACTAGTATACATTCTGTAATTTTTCAGATTTCTTGAGAAATATTTCATGTATTCAATTCACATATGAATTCATATAAGAACATGCTAGTATTCCAAAGCATAATCAATTATGATTTAAAGCATGCTAGTATTCATATAAAAACATACTAGTACTCATAATATCATACTAATATAAATAATCTAATATAAACAGTCCAGCTTTTCATTTCACTATGAAATTCATTTTCTGGAACTTCTTCTATTCACAAATCATGGAAACAAATATATAAATGCATTTCATGGATTATTTCAATAGTAAACTACTAAGTTTAATCATATGGTCACAGTATAAAAAAACAGGATAATCTACTTACTTGGTATATGTTCTCAGAATTTTCTGGTTTTAGCTTATCTTCTTCCTTCCTCCTCTTCACTCTTCTTTCTCCCTTCTTTCTTCTCTGCAGAAATCATCCAAGGTTCAACTACATTCCTAGCCGCGGGGGGGGGGGGGGGGGGGGG
>JAUPMG010131180.1:0-11490 GCA_031762675.1 Pachysandra terminalis | reverse complement strand
TTAAGTCCACGTGGCAGCAATCCAACGGTGCTGTATGGATTGCTGTAACCCTTAAGCTGTAGAGGATGCGAGGCCCATCTCTCCCCTAGTCCATTATCTTCTGCTCCACCGCAAGATGAGCGACGCATGTCCACTCCCGCCCATGTGCGCAGCACAGGCGTTAACGGGATGAGCTCTGTTAACGCCTTTTTGATTAAAAGTAAATAAATAAATAATCGTCTTTGCAACGGAGAACTTTCCTCTTTACAGTTCTTTGTCTTTTGCTTCGACCTCTGTTGTTATTTCTCAAGCTCCCAAAAAATGTATGCAATCCCATATCTCTGTACCTACTTGATTTTGACCTAGTTTTGATTCAGTTGAGTCCATTGACGCTAGCTTCAATCTTCTTCTTCTTCTGCATTACTGTAAAACTAATAAAACCTTAAAAACCCATTTTGAGTTCAACCTAACATCACAAACTAACTATAATTGGATCGTGTAAAACCCAGAAAATGAAAATTCAAAGATTATTTAACCAATAACTTGACCAAAAAAAAAACCAAATACATTAGAGAAATCAGCAACTCATTGGAGGACGACCAGATGCTTTTTGATAAGGAGGAATCTCTGATTTCCCAAAAAGGAAGAACCCCACCATGTGTCCGGCGACGGCAACCAGGAAGATACTGCCGTTGAAAGACATAACGGCAAGCATCACCATGTAAGCGAGTCCGACCCGAAGCGCATGCATCATCGTCTGCACAAGCCCAGCCACCACGTTGTTCGTATCCGATTTCAACAAACGGGACTGAGAGACCTTCGACGACGATGGCGAGAACGAAGACCAAGGCCAACACGTACATGCCGGAGCTCCTATCAGGCCATCCGTCGAAGAGAACTTCGGCGTTCTCGCCATTTTCATCGAGAAGAGGTTTTGTTTTAATCGAGAAGAGGTTAACGGGATTTCCTCCCATTAACGTTCACTTGCCGCTCATGTGATGCGCATGCGGATAGGAGTGAACACGCGTCGGCCATCCCGCGGTGGAGCAGAGGATAGCCGGACACTTTGGAGCATAAGAAATGGACTCGTAAAAAAATATCTTTCCATCCTCCCACCATTCGTAATGGAAGAGTTGTGGTTTTTCCCCCTGATGATGTTGCAAAGGAAGGTAGAACAAAGTGGGCTGGCACTCTTATTGGCCATTTTCTTTATAAGAAACTCCCATTTTCTGCTGTCAAAAATATTGTCGAGAAGATTTGAGGTAGAATGGGAGCTGTCCATGTATCAGCCAATGATCTTGGCTTCTTCAGATTTGGTTCTTTAGATATGAGAAAAAAAATTCTTGAATCTGGGCCCTGGTTTTTTGCTGGTAGGCTTCTCATACTTAAAGAATGGAAACCAAGGATGGTGTTGACTAAGGAAAGCCTTAGTACTGTTCCTATTTGGGTCAAACTATACTCAGTTCCCTTAGATTACTGGACTTCTAATGGTTTAAGTCACATCTCCAGTACTATTGGTACCCCATTCTACCAATATGATACTACTTTCAAATGCACTAGACTTGACTATGCTTGCGTCTGTGTAGAGATCAATAATAAGTCTGTGTTGCGTGACACTATTGAGTTAAATGTTGCTAAACTTGGTGAAGATGAGGATATTGCCTATATTCGTACTGAATATGATTGGAAGCCACGTGTTTGTGATAAATGCAACTGTTTTTGTACACATCTCTAGTAATTGCATCAATGACAGGAAATCAGAGAAGCAATGGATTCCTACTGGCAGAAAGATCGATAATAGTGGTGAATCTGATCCCTATATTGACCACCAGGTTCCAATTCCTGATGACACTTAACTTAAATGATGCTTGTTCTCCCACTGTTGAGGTCAGTGAGATAATACCTGTTGATAAGAACGTGTCCGCTCCAAGTGTAATGCAGTTGGACCTAGTGGTAGTGATGACTCCGAATTCAATGGATCAACCAGATAATAGTGAGGAATTCACTAGTTACAATAGATCAGGAGGTAAACCACAACAACCTAAGATCCATGGCAATAACCAAGTCCCTTCTAAGAGCTACAAAAGGTCAAGGAGAAGCCAGGTAATAGATTTGATGGACTACATCTATTAAACGACACAGACAACTCAATTACCTTCTCATTTGACTGTGATGGGAAATCCTCTCAGAAGGTGATGAATACTTCCTCTCAACACTTAATTGATGATCAATGACCCAATATAACAGGCCGAGGTCGTATCTATGATTAAAAGTCAAAAGATTAGTTTATTTGGCCTTGTTGAGACTAAAGTGAAAGTTTGCAATGCTAAAGAGATTATTCACAAAGTAGCTCTTAGTTGGGAGTTTATCTGTAATTATAATTTTTCTTATAGAGGAACAAGAGTCAGGGTTTGCTGGAACAGTGATGTGGTTAAATTTGAGTATTTACAGGCCTCTGATCAATTTATTCATGGTAAGGTGACTATTCTCCATACCCATGAGGTATTTTTTTGCTTATTTTGTCTATGGGGCTATTGATAGAAATCAAAGTTATCATTTATGGAGGGACCTAAACACTGCCTCTTCTGCTCTGCCTTGGATTATTATGGGAGATTTCAATGTGGTTCATTTCACTAATGAGAAGTTGGGTGGTAGACAGATCAACTCTCAGGCAGCTAATGACTTTAACATGTTTATTGATCTCAACAATCATCTTGATTTGAAGGCTACTAGTTGTTCTTTACTTGGAATGACAGAAAGTATTAGGGAGAGGATTGTGTCTAAGCTTTATAGGGCTCTTGTAAACTTAGCTTGGATTCAACATTTCAACTGCTCCAAGGCTAGTTTCCTTCCCCCTGCTATCTCTGACCATTCACCTATTATTATCATCATTGGTGAGGATCACCCTAAAGGTAAGACCCCATTTAAGTTCTTTAACAATTGGACCTCTCATCCTGATTTTATGAAGATTGTGGAAGAGGGTTGGAGTTCTGATGTCTACGGTACTCATATGTTCAGACTAGTGTCTAAACTAACGATGCTTAAGCAGAGACTTAGAGCTTGGAGCTATAAAGAATTTCTGACCTTGACTCTAGGATAAAGGCTATTATAGTCTCTCAACCAAATTCAGCTTGCTTTGGACTCTGATGTTTATAACCCACAGCTTATTGCTGATGAGTAGTCTAAAAGTTCACTCTACTTGGCTCTCTTGAGAGCTAATGAATCTCAGCTGAAGCAAAAGTCTAGAATCAAGTGGCTTAAGGAGGGGGAGATAACAACTCTAGATTCTTTCACAAATCTATGTTGGTTCATAGATCAAGGAACATAATTCTCAGTATTAAAGATGAAAATGATGTGGTCATTACTGACCAACTTCAGACTGCCAAGATTTTGGAAAATCATCTCCAGAACTCTCTTAACCCTCCTGTCCAACAGAGTGCTTGTCTTGAATCTATTTACTTTGACCAATCTCTGAGTCATGAGGCTAACAATGAGCTTAGCAAACCTATATCCTTTGAGGAAATAAAACAGACTTATTTAGTTTGATGGATGATAGATCGCCTGGATCTGATGGCTTTACTCCCCTCTTCTTCAAATTCACTTAGGATGTGACTGGAAATGACTTTTGTCTTGTTGTGAGTGATTTCTTCTCTACTAGTAAACTCCTTAAAGAAGTCAACCATACTATCATTTCTCTAATTCCAAAAAGTCTTAACCCTTCTAAGCCTAGTGATTTTAGACATATTTCTGTCTGTACACTTATTTACAAATGTCTCTTTAAGCTCATTGGTAGAAGACTCAAAAATACTCTTGGGTTCCTACCAATCAACCTTTATTCCTGGCAGGTCAATATCTAACAATATCCAATTGACTCATGAGCTTGTACATGATTATCATCTCTCTGGTGGTTCACCTAGATGTGCTCTTAAGCTTGACTTGATGAAGGCCTATGATCATGTTCAATGGAGCATTATTGATTTTATCCTTTCTAAATGGAATTTCCCTAGAAAATTCAGACGATGGATCTGGGAACTTTTCCCTTCCATCTCCTTCTCACTATCTTTAAATGGCTCTCTTGTGGGATTTTTCAATGGAAGCAGGGACCTTAGACAAGGTGACCTATTTCCCCTTATCTGTTTACTATTGTCATGGAGAGCTTTGCTTCTGCTCTTAGGTTCTACACCTCAAGGCCTGAGTTTCAATTTCATCAACACTGCTCTTCTGATAAGATTTTCCAAGTGTGTTCTGCAGATGATTTATTCCTTTTCTGCCATGGAGATGTATTATCTGCTGAACTTTTGCTGAAACCTGTCAATGACTTCTGCTCCTTTATTAGCCTTCACATTAATCTGAACAAAAGCCAAATTTTCTTCTCATCAGTTGATTCTAGTTGTTGTACTGACATCAAGAATATCTGGTATATTGATGAAGGTAACATGCCTATTACATACTTGGGAGTTCCTTTAATCTCTTCTAGACTCTCCTCTAGTCATTGCATCCCCCTTATTGAAAAGTTCAGAGAAAGACTCAAGGTTGGAAGTTCAAGCATTTATCTCATCAATTGCTATGTTTGATAAACTAATGATATTTTGACTTGACTTATTATTGCTTATATACTCATTGCTATCATGCTAGTTAGATCATATTACACATTATACACATATATTGATTTCTTAGTTAATGCGCACAATCTCACTTGTACAACATATGCCTCTATTATTGCATAATGACCTTGTATCGGTCTAATGCATTGACTTGACCTTCATAACTTCATATTGCTAAAGATTATAATTATAACGAGAGCATTATGATCTGGAAATCATAATAGGTGAGGAAGTTCCGGATGAACTATTTGCATGTGTTGAGGGATTTGGCCATCCCAATAGACCAATTAATTTGTTTACTCCCATGGTGAGGGATATGTTCTACGTGATGATCTCAAGAGACTTGTGAAAAGATGATAAGTGATGGATAGTTCACATTAGTGAAACCCAATGTCTGAATCATGTGAGTGAAACTTTATTAAAAGATCGGCTAATGTATGGTTCTCAAAGGAAATTCTGGGTGATGCCTTAGGATTAGTCTTTATGATTGCAAATAAGTGAGGGGATTGTGCCCTCTAGGTCGAAACCCCTAGAAACTATGTTGTGCACATAGAATAATCTACTATTTCTGTCATGTATTGGGGATGATTTCTGAGTGAGTATCCTTGAGTAGTATGATTGAGATTATATGAGGAACCTACACTAAACGAATACTATACAGCTGCATTGCATATTAGATTGTTTGTCTTAAATCACATGAGGTGATTATACTTGCAAGGTGCACAGCATGCATTAATAACTGAACCAGCATACTGCATTGCATATTACATTATATTGATTACTTATCACATATTTACTACACATTGATCACTTATCACATATTTATTGCATATTGATCATTCATCAAATATTTAGTTCATATTGATCACTTATGACATATTCATTGTATATTGATCACACATCACACTTTTCACTCATTTATTGTTTATATGGATTACCATTGAAGAGTGGCATTGTCCCTACTTCAATCATAAACATTGTTAAACTTGTTTACTTATAAAGCTAGTGTAGCTTACGCTTTTAAGCACAACATATTTTACGACATATAGATGATGGGCATAAGGACCATGAGGACCAAGATGGAGAGCAAGGATGCTATGAAGATATTAGTCATTATTAGGGTTTTATTTGGTGATTTTAGTAGAACTTGTAGTAGGATTTAATTGCTGTAATTCAGTACTAACTAGATTTTATTTTCAATAGTTAATAGGGATTGATTTGAAGCATGAGACTAGTATTATTTTCTTTCTATTGTTTTTATGTTTGAAGATTGTTTTATGATGGATATTATTTTAATAATATTACTTTACTATAACTTTAACTTATATAATATCCTACTTAATTCAATGTTTTTGGCTAAGTATTGTTTATCCACTCCCATCTGGATATGGGATGAGAGTTACAACTTAAACTTGGGGACTCCATTAAGATTTTCAGGTTAGGTTCGTGACACATGATGATTGCATTATCTTATTATTGGCTTTTTGGAACTTTAGTAGGGATCAGGGAGTGATTTCTAGCTTGCCCATGCTTTGGTCTACCCGGGGATTGATCGAGCACTGGACTGAGAATTCCCTGGGCAACCTCGGTCTACTCAGGGGTCGACCGAGAACCCGACCAAAGGTCATTTTTTTTTGAATTTCTCTGGAAAAGGGACCGAAGGTTTCGGTCGACCGACAGCGTCGACACGCCGAGAAAGTCCAATGTTGTTTGTTTGACTTGAAATTTTACCAGCATGTTTCTAAGACCTAACTGGGATTGTGTATGATGTTAGAATCTGGAATTAATGAATATTTTGCATGATCTACCTATTTTGAGAACTTTAGCTATGTTTGGCTAACATGTATATTTTCATTAAGCACCTTTCCAATAGATTTAAATCCCAACCACCATTAACCAACATGTCCTTAATGCGAATAGAAAGATTAACCTCATTCGGACACATGGCAAAATGATATAATGGACCCATCTCCAACAAACTATCATACCAGAACAAAATATCTCCATTACCAATAATCCACAAAGAATGATCCAATACATCATTCTTACACTTAATAATTCTCTTCCATGGATTAGAAGCAAGAACATTTACATTAGCAAGACACAAATGAGAATGTTTCAGATACTTACTAATCAATATCCGAGCACATAAAGAGTTATTCTCCAAAACTTTCCACACGGCTTTACATTGTAAACTCCGCATAACATCTTTTAACTTCCGCACACCAAGCCCACCTTCAGATTTAGGCCGTGTAATTCTGTCCTATGAAACCCAATGATGATGATTCTTGAAATGGGAGTCACCCCAAAGATACTTGGCAAATACTTTTTCCAATTCGGATATGGTCTTCATAGGAGGATCGATATTTGCTAACAGATGAATCGGCATAGAAGAAGGAACACTATTAATGAGGGTAAGTTTACCTCCCCAAGAAAGTAGTTTACTCTTCCAATTTTCAATCCGCTTCGAAACCGAATCAACGAAACCAGCCAAAAAACGTCTCTTGCACTTTCCTTTAAACAAAGGAATACCCAGATATATAAGAGGGAAAGATTTCAGAAGAAACCAGTTGCATCTGAGATCATATTCTTCCTTACGATTGACATATTTCTTGCCGGGATAAAACAACTTTTGTTCTTGTTCACCAGTTGACCCGAAGATTCCTCATACTCTTTCAGAACTTTCAAAAATGCAAGGATTGATTGTTTCCTACCATTAAGGAAAACCAAAACATCATCAGCAAAAAAAGAGTGAGTAATTGGGATAGTACCTCTAGCCTGATGAAAGAAACCAATGTTCCCATTAATGAAATTCATCTTTATGTTAATTCCAAGAATTCCCTCCATGATGACAAATAATAATGGTGAAAGAGGATCCCCCTAGCGAATCCCTCGTGATGATTTGAAAAAACCATGAATTACCCCTTGGGATACCAACGAATAACAACAATTGCTTAAACACTTTCTGATAAACGAACACCATGTAGAAGAAAAACCCAACTTTTGAAGAACCATCATGAGGAAATCCCATTCAACTCTATCATATGCTTTGGCCATATCAATCTTCATAATCACGTTTTCCCCATACACTTTCCGATCTAATTCCGACCAGTATTTTTGAATTTCTAAATTCAATTTCAGTATTACTCTTTGATCAATGATTTTCTACAATCGCTACCTGGTTTCTTGTTGCTTCTCTTCTCGTCATGTCGGCTTCTGCTGATGCTTCAAGTAACTTTCCAGAACAAGTGAAAACAAAAATGTTTTACAGCTTTTTTGATTATCTCCGATCTGGAAATAGAAAGATCTGATTATGAATTTTGTAAATCTGGTTTGCTTATATGCTTATATCTTGATTTTTCGAAATGTAGCCACTAGTTCTAATAGATCATTGATCAAAAGTTCTATATTGCTCGATTTTGGAATATTCCTGAGAGAATGTTGTTCTTGATGCTTGTTTGTTTCAATTTTGTTTATTTTTTCGATATGAATTAGCTAGTGTGATTATTTTTTTATTAGCCTTTTCCGTTTTCTTCTTTGTTTGAATTTGTATTAAGTTTAGAATGCAATGATATTAACATGTCGAAGATGGATAACATAAGTTAAGCTACAATATTTTCTGGATACTGCTTTTGGAGAAATGCAGTATATTATTTGAAAGTATGCTTCCTAAATGTTGATTTCCAGACAGTTGACAATATGAAGACTGGAAACTCGAGTTTGATGAATTCCATATATATTAAGTTTGTCACTGTAAATTATGTACCATCTTATGTACATTCAGTCGCTTTGAACATGAAGTATTAGCGTTTACACCTGTTATGGGGATTTAAGGCTTCAAGTGTGTTAATGTATAAATGGATGTATAATGGACAAAAATGCGTATTCCTATAATGATTACAATAGTTAAAGCTTACATATGAAAACTATCTTTATTAAGCAGCACACGCCATTCATTGATGATAAGGATCTACTGCATAAAGTTAAATTCAAAAATTTGATTAAAAATTAGATGTGATTGCCTGTCAAGCAACACTTTTAGATCAAGGTTACTAAACTATGACTCGAATCAGAAATATCGAAGGACAACAAATTGGATAGATTGAGAGCTGTTAGGCATTGTTACAGGTATGGTTTGATGTTCTGTTCTTATTTGTTTTTTAGTATTTTATTTGATTTCTTTTTAAGTGAGATATGTTATACATGTGTTCATCCTATTTGATCATGAGCCTACCAAAAAATTGATCTGTAAACTTCAGATTCCCTTCTGGCACCATCACAAGTAATTGGTGTGAGGAGTTATTTTGAGCATGGGATTATATTTAAACTTGGTTTTATTTTTTTGATTTCCTATTTTGTTTGCAATTTGGATTCAATTCGCAGGTTTTAGTCTATATGTTGAATTTTAATTTTGTGAATTGATGGATCATGGCATGTTTAGGTTTAGAGCTAAATAAGCTTTCATATCGAATTGACGGAGTGGCTGCTATATTTTTCTGTTGGTGGATGACGCTCAGCTGTGTATTCATAGTACAACCCATCATCCTCTCTTTTGGAAACTCTAGTGATGGATATTAGGTGGGAGAATCCAGCGCACATGTTGAACACAACTCCGCTTCCATAAAAGAATATCTTTCCTGAGCTTTATGTTTGAGTTGTTTCCGTTTTGCTGGTAAGTTTGATCTGATCAAAGCTTTATCTTCGTCTAAAAATATTTTTTTT
Organism: Pachysandra terminalis; assembly: GCA_031762675.1. Classification (NCBI taxonomy): domain Eukaryota; kingdom Viridiplantae; phylum Streptophyta; class Magnoliopsida; order Buxales; family Buxaceae; genus Pachysandra; species Pachysandra terminalis. Next base: position 2,185 of record JAUPMG010131180.1, on the reverse strand, counting down.
TCTTATTTTGGGGGTGGCTTATGTCTGGGACAAAATTCTTCATATCATGAATGGTAGCTATAATGGTAGCTATCAAATAAACTATTAACTTGTCATTCCTTGTATGTGATTGACCATAACTGCTTTGATGTCTTTGAACTTGACTATAGAACCATCATAGCTAATGGATCCTCTTGTTTTGGATTTTCTCTATTCTTTTATTCTGTTTTGAGGATTTTTTTAATTTTTTTGCCCTTTAAATTTTATGAGTATAATGGATTTAATTATGTGGGTTGCTTGGTTAGAATTGAAAAGATGATACATAGTTTATCATCTATAAAATTTTATGATTGTAATAGATCCTCTTCTTTTGATGTTGGTTTGCAGTAGAATACTTCAATTAGCAAAATAGGTGTGTGTTTGGTAGTAGTGCTTCATAAACACATCAGAAGTGGGTGTTGTATCTTACTTTCTTTATGGTGCTGAGGTAGTAATAGTGTATTGCTTGTAGAATTATCTTTGGATTTATTACATCCTTTGTAATGCTTGTAGAATTATCTTTGGATTTCTCTAGATATGATTCCATGTTGTCATTCATGTTAAGGTGCGTGTCCTCATAATGGGTTCTCGTGTTTATTCTAGTCTATATTGGATGTAAAGCAAGCTTGGGGTTACAACCATTAGCTTTAGCTAATTAGTATTGAGGCTCAGTTCAGATTGTAATTGTTCTTCCTCTTTTTTTAATCACGCTGGTTGTGTTTGAGGGTAATGCTTCATTCTTGATTTGTCTGCAATCAATGATGGTCAAATGGTTTTTCCAAGTCCCAATTTGAAGATAAAGTTTGGAATGCTTTTTGATTCCATATCTCAAATTCATCTTCTTTTGATTGAGAAAACATTAATGGGTATCTTAAATTATTAATTATTCAAGGTTCTAACACTAATTTCTTCATTCCCAGATTAGGAAATTCAAAGATGCATTGTCTAAGCACGGTACTGATCAGTGTAGTCTTGGACTAGCGAAAGGTCTTAATCAATCTGAGCTACTGAAGTTAGCTTCAAACGACGAAATATCAATCTGAGCTAATGAAGTTAAGGTTATCAACAAAAAAAAAAAAGATATAAAAGTTAGGGTTTTGTTGGCTTTCTGCATCTTTGACTGTAAATTTCTATTATTGGGTTTTCCATGGCAGGCTTGTGGTTTTTAGATTAAGCCTATCGGTTTGGTTAAATCTGTAATTGGGTATTGTGATTGGTGATCAAACTAGAGAGTTCAATATAAACGGTTTTATTTATTTTTTAAAATAAAATAGCCTTTAGTGGCGGCTGAAAAGCTACCACTAAAGCCTATTAGCGACCCCCCTTTGTCGACGCGTGGAAAACCACTGCTATTAGCATTAGCGGCGGTTTTGTAAGGCCTTACCGACGATTTTTTACCGCCGGTAAAATCAAATTTTTCTATAGTGTGTGCCCTCTAGGTCGAAACCCCTAGAAACTATGTTGCGCACATAGAATAATCTACTATTTCTATCATGTATTGGGGGATGGTTTTTGAGTAAGCATCCTTGGGTAGTATGATTGAGATTATATCTGGAACCTACACTAAACGAATACTATACAGCATACATATTGCATATTAGATTGTTTGTCTTAAATTACATATGGTGATTATACTTGCTAGGTGCACAGCATGCATTAATAATTGAACCAGTTTATTGCATTGCATATTATATTATATTGATCATTCATCAATACTTATTGTATATTGATCACTCACACATATTTATTGTATATTGATAACTCATCATATATTTATTGTATATTGATCACTCATCACATATTTATTGCATATTGATCACACATAACATATTCATTGCATATCGATCACAGATCACATATTTCACTCATTTATTGTTTATATGGATTACCATTGAAAAGTGGCATTGTCCCTACTTCAATCATAAACATTGTTAGACTTATTTACTTACAAAACTAGTATAGCTTACGCTTTTTTAAGATTTCACCTTTTAATTATTTAAATTTTTTTCGTATTTAATTTGTAATTATTTCCTTGTGTTTAATTAATTAATTAGTTTTAGGAGTTAATTGCATTATTACTTGTGTTGTGGGGGTTATTGTGTTATTAGAGATAAGTTGGGGTTAAGTGTGGCAAATTCAATGTTGAATTTGAATTGAATTGTGTTCA
>JAUPMG010131159.1:0-11491 GCA_031762675.1 Pachysandra terminalis | reverse complement strand
GCCGTTTTTTTAGGTCGAGTTCTACCTTGTGGGTTCGTAACAATATTCTGAGCTATATACATTAAACCCATGGATCCTGCAACCCAAAGTGATTGACCTTTAGTTCATACTTCTTTTCTCTTTTAATATCAAGTTACCCATTTCAACCATCACTAATTTTCTGAGGTTCTCAAGTCTCTTTTATCTTTTTTCTTCAATAACTACTTGAGCATTGAAGATTGATCAGGTTATTTAACAACTTATCAGTTGCATGTCCAATTGTTTTACTTGAAGCCTTAATCCTATTATGGTCATCTTTGCTACTACTTGTAAATAACCAAACCATAACACAAACAAAAGAATCCAAAATGGTGACGATCATGCAAAAGGAAAAAAGATCACTGTTTTCAACCCCAAAAAAGACCTTGAATCTACAAGAAGAAGAAACTCGAAAACATTTCAGTATTAGTCAATTTTAAAACTGCTTTAAGCTATTACAAGTGTATTTATAGACTCAAAAGCCTAAATTATACGAATTAGAAAACACTGCAAAAAGAAAACAAAAAAAAAAATTTAATTCGACTGTAATACACCTATTAATCATAAAATGACAACTGATAACTTTCCAAAACACACCAGGACTTAAAATACTCTATAATACATTAAAACAAAAATTAATTACTAGAATAGAAAATTTTCAGAGAGGAGCCTATAATGACCTTCATTTGTGACAATAAATCAGCCCAATGGGTACTCCTATCATTGCTCATGTCGTAGTGCTTGTCAAAATAAATTCAATGGCATTTTACATTATACACTGTTGAAATTAAGGTATTTAATCATCTGCAGCTCGTTCTACATCAAAATCAACTTTTAACCCTGCGGATAAACCTTGAACAAGAGCTCAATACTTTTCTTAATAAACACTCTAATCCCCAAGAGCCAACTATACTTTTTTTAATAAACACTCTAATCCCCAAGAGCCAACTCTTCTTCAATGAGCAACGTGTAAAGCCTATCAATCATAGCGAACTCTATCTAAGACAATCGAAAACCTCACTTCCTCTATATAGGAAGTACTCACAAGTTCAACCTTAAAACAGTTTCCTAAACAAACAAAGAAATGCACCTGAAAAAGAATAATTGAGACATACTTCTAATACAATCTAAGGTAGTTAATTAATGGTTTGTTGTAAACTTGTACATAGTAGCTTTTCAATCTTTGATTGCTTACCAGCACATTCAATGAGATGTACTTCTTCTACCTGTTAATGTTTTGTAATCCTTCTTTGCTTAGGATTATGGTGCTGCTGTGTTTTTTAGAGTCAAGCGCAATGTCCCGTTACAGTCACTTATTACCAGTTACTGTGTTTGACAAGAACTGGAGCCTAAGTATCTTCGGTTCCTGTTTGATGGTAAGAGGCTACAAGGGGATCAAACACCAGATGAGGTATAATACCCTACACCAAATGTTTTCTCCAATCATCTAGTATAGATGTACTAGTAGTATTATATCCCAAATTTTCACTAATATACATGTAATTTATTAAGCATGGGTGTCAATAGGTCAGTTCTGATTCGGCTTCACCTATATTTAGAACTGTACCTTATTTTAAGGCCCCATTTGCACAGCTTTCTCAGGACCAGGAAGCTCTTCCTAGATCTAAAAGGGCTTTCTATCTAATTCTTGAATGTGGGCTTCTTGACGAAGTTTATTTTGGTGAAGCAGGAGTGAGCTACTTCTCAAAATTGGATTTGTGGGAAGTAGTTAGTAATGTTCTAAATTTAAGGGAAACTTTCAGTGACAAAGTTACACTTTCATTTCAATTAAACATTCTTTAAAAAGACATGTATCCATCTAATCTAAAGTTATTTTCACAAGCATGACCAAACGCAATTTTTAGCCAACGGCTTTGATGTAAAGTCCCCTTTTCACAAAGTCCTTCAAAATGAAGCCCTTTCGATTCTCAGGAAGCTAAACTAACTAAACAGGCCCCAAGTCTATGTATACTTGATATTTGAGGGATACCCAATAAGATAACAAACTTTGGAATTTGACTTACTCTGATTTTTTAATGCAATAATTTATAATATAAATATTTAAACTAGTAAAAAGGTTTAAAACAATATATATTTAATTTCTCTTAGAAAGTAGAGGCAAAACTTTTTTTTTTTTTTTTAAATTTATATTTTGAACCAATTTTTGATTTTCTTAAATATTTATTATATGTTTTACCAACAATTGATTAGTTAATGTGAAAATTTAAATGATTAAAAATTTTTAATATATAATATAATTAGAGTACTTAGTTTGCTATCTTTGTAATAGACAGAAATATTGAAGAAATATAAATATTATTCTCATTTATCCCTTAAGTACCCGAAAGATCCGATTCTTAAAAGAGTTAGGGCCCTTAGACACTCCTAGCTATAATGTGATGCCTTGATGTATTTCTTAATTTGGTTTTGACTTGTGTTGTTGTAGCTTGAAATGGAGGATGGTGATGTAATCGATACCTTTGCGGATATGGACGGAGGTGGTCCGGTGACTAGGGACGTGGATCTTCTGTGACTAATTTCTACCTTAATCGGTGATGGTCACCCTTTTTTGTGGGCCCGCCTGGGACAAGTTTGAATCTCGTGTGAGATTTACACGGGCCACAGCCCAGGTTCACAGAAGATCTTCATCCGGCGGGTAGTAGTTCTTTTTGGTTCTACCTGTAAAACAGGCCGAGGAACCAGTACTGATCAAGAGGATAATGAAGAAGATTTGAAGACGGGTTAATTTTTCTGCTGAGATCTGTAATGCTTGGGGACTTGAGAACATAGATAGGGTTTCTTATATACTATAATCAACTGATCTACATGACATGTAGTAAGTGTATGGAAGATTAAGAACCACCTTTGCGTTGAATGAGTCCTGCTTACTTTACTACTTATGAGAGTTTCCATGAAGATTAAAAGTGCACTTAATTTTCAGAGTTTGTATTAATTTTATTGTCTCAAAACTTGTGAATATTTTTATATTTTCAATAGAAATTCCTTAACAATCACATAAATCAAAGCACTTGTTGGAAAAAAAAAAAAGACTAAATTATAAAAACCTCCCTTGAGGCATGCATTAATTACAAAGGCCTCCCTTCATCTTTATAAAATAACACTATCCTCTCTTTAGGTTTGAAAGAAGCTCTCACTCACCTCCCCTTTCTCATGACGAAAAGCACTAGAATTGACATATAGTTTATTGATCAGATGGTGGGTCTCAATTCTTTTTCCAAATAGAAAGATATATTTGTGTGTAAATTTGATGTCCTAACACTTTTAATGGGTTCCAAATTCCAATGCATTAGACCCACTACATGCATTTTGCTTTTACTACTAAGTAAAGATCATAAATGCACAGGTCGTTTGGGATTCTTATTTGGAAGGAAGCTCTCTTTTGAGTCTTATTATTTCCTTTATTAGTGCCAATTTTGCTTCCTTTCCTCTCCTTCCTTGGTAAGAATCTGAAAATGTCTGCTAAGAAATCAAATAAGAAGGGGATGAGGATGTCTGGAGCCACCCCTGGCTATGAGGGAGTAGATAAGAAGCCCACAACGCCTACCAATCACATATCTCTCACTATCACTGGTCAAGTAATACTTTTTTCTTTCTTTTTCTTTTCCTTTTCTAGCAGATTCTTCTAATGGAATTTCTAGTTTTTTTTCATGGTTTTAATGATCTCTCTCTCTCTCTCTCTCTCTCTCTCTTCCTTTTCTTTATCTTATATGGGGTTATTTTTTTCTATCTTTTCATTTTTTTCTGGGTTCATTCTATTGTAGTTATTATCTTTGCATATAGATTCCAGTGCAAAGTTACAAATCTCTTTAATTTACTAATGAATTTGAAGAATTTTGTTTCAACATCGATGTTCAGATCAGTATTCCAATACACACAATAAAGGTCATGCATTGCTATGACTAATTAACTTGTTAGCACAAAGTAAGATGCATGATAAGATTAGTTCCTTTGTCTTGGAGAAATCTGTGTTACCAGCTTTTCCTTACAACTCCTGCAATGAGATCCAGTATGACATCAGTTAAATGAATAATAAGCTAAAGAAGGGCAGCAACTAAATTTTAATCAATGGTTTTGTTGTAAATTAGTATTTTGGTGTTATTTCATGCTTGATTCTTTGCCCGTACCCATCCCGAATTGTATTGACCAATTTGACTCGGGATCGGCCGATACTTTACACTATGCTCCATAATGACCTTTTGTCTTCTACTAGCATTTTTTTTATTCTTCAATTTACTACCCTTTCACATCTTCAAATAGTTGCCTTCTTATTAACTCTTCGTTTTACCGTTGTCAAACCATCTTAACCTAATTTCCTTATTGGGATAACTCGTAAACACTCTCAAATCCGTTTATTCTTCAGATTATCTTTCATAGTTTTCCATATAACCATCTCTACATCATTCTATCGGTAATGCTCAACCAATGGCTATATTGCTTCTAACTTGATTTAGATTTCTTGTTTTCTTTTCTGGTTTATAAAATATTTATTGTCGCCCGTTTGTTCTTAGGATAATAGTGGACTCTCCTTTAGAGTCAGACGCAGTGTGCGCTTGCAGCCGCTCTTCAATGCTTTCGCTGTTCACAAGTCATTGGATCTAAAATTCTTTCGGTTCTTATATGATGGTAAGCGGATACGCGGAGATCAAACAGCGGCTGAGGTATGGTTTTTCTGTTATTTTTTTTAAATAACAGAAAACATTTATGCATTTATTTTTATGAATTAACTGAAAAATAAAAAACGATTTCAATTTGATCATAACAATCCCATCCTGAATTGACTTAGATGATTGTAGCAATTCATTCTTAAGAAGTGTTAGGTTTTGCCTTGTGATTCTCTTTTCTCATAGTTTTGACTTTGTTGTGTAGCTTGGACTGGAGGATGGTGATGAAATTCAGGCCTTCCTAGAGCAAATTAGTGGTGGTCACGGATGTTCCGGACTCTATATTTGGGGAGAAACAAGTTAAAAGGGTTTTTATTTGGCTTCCTCAATTATATAGACTTACTCTTAAGGGTTTATTTTACAAACAAAATTGTTGTTGAAGTCGGTATTTGTCATCCAGCATTTGGCATGGTTGTTAATGATTTCCTTCTGTTTTATATTTTTGAAAAGGGAAAATTATACTTAGACCCCCTGAGGTTTCTGATAATTACACTCTCAAGACTTTTGAAATTACAATGACATCCTTCAACGGAAACCTAAGGGGGTCGGGCCACTAATGAGTAATGACACTAAAGGCATTGACTGATGTGTATTTTCTTCTTTTTTTCCTCTTTGATGAATGATTCAAGTGTGATGTTAGAGCATGATGCCTCTTTAGTCAAGAGACTAAGACGGATATTTTAGACCTAAGGTTTATCCACTTTATTTAAAAGTCGTTCAATTCTTTATAAGAGACATGTGTCCTTAGTCGACCAACCGCTCTAAGGTTTCCGAAAAAGGGTGTCATTGTAGTTTCAAAAATCTCAGGAGGTCTATCTGCAATTGTCAGAAACCTCAAGGGATCAAACATTAATTTTCCCTTTTAAAAATACATTAGCAATAAAACTGCCTATGAAATTGGTCAAATCTCCCCATCATCAGGCATTTATAGTAAAGACTAATTATTGTCATAGCCTGCAAGTCAACTGGAAAAAAAAATTATTTGAGGCATTTGTAGTTTGATGCATATTAGTGTGAACCAGTTTAAGATGATTAAGCTCATAGACTTCTAAACCACCAGAAGAAACATAATCCTACAATCTACTAGGCTAGTACTATACCAAACCATTTTGGCATAGATCCCTCTTATGCCTGAAACTGTTCCAACAATCTCTCATCTTGATAATGATATGCCCTAAGAGTTCTGATTTTATTAGCCCTTCAGAAGTCATTAAAAAAGTCCCCTCAGAAGTCGGAGCAGTCCCTAGCAGTTGAACTCCCCTAATAATGGATACTTGGCTAGAATGAACTAGAGATCATAGAATTTCTACTAATGTGACCATTAGTTAGAGAGTTAAAGGGACTATTTGCTCTGACTTTCTGTAACATGGTGACCACTAGTTAAGAGACTTGAGGAGTATTGGAGTTTGAACAAAAAAAATAATTATGCAATTCCAATCCAAGTGGCAAAACAAGGGCTGAACTTGCATTTTAGAATTGAGACTATGTTTTTTTCTTTTAAAAATGTTACAACGATCAACATACATTATGGTTGTCAACCCCCATTTACTAAGAAAGACAGTAAAACCAAAGAGGGCAAACGTCGAAGTAAAAAAACTAAATGCCTGTGATCAAACAAGTACATAAACGCATGCTGCGCACTGAATCCTCAGCTTCCAATAAATAGTTGAAGATGAATTTAAGCAGGTAACTGGAGCTTCTCATTGTTCTTCCAGCTGCAACCAATAAGGAGGAGAGTAAAGCTCAAACAATTTCAAAAACCATCAGCATATGCCTGAATCGGTTTGTAGAAAGTGAGATCACTTACCTATGGAAGTAATAATAGAAAAAATCAACATATAGCAATGTCTGGACGAGCCCCGAGATCCAAGCTGCAAGAGTAGAACACTCATGGTATGAATCAATGAACACTACTGAAGTTATCAAAAGAATAAAAATAACTAAAATCGAACACTATTGATATTGGCCACAATGGAAGAATGCAGTTAAGCACTCAGAAACATAAGAAATGCACACACAAACTCGACAAGTCAAATATCACAAGCACCAAAAAGATTCCTCAACCGACAATCACAAAAATGAGATGGATGTTGTGAGAAAAATGTACACCACCACCTGCAGCTTCCAACACAGAGAACCTGGATTGGCAGCTGGTCATGCAGTTCTCACAATCCCTAGAAGTAGTACAGAACAAATGCAGAAAGGAAAAACACCAACTTGCAGGATGTATGGCCCAGTTAGAGCATGAACACCACCAACGACGTAATGAAGGCCACAAGGCAAAAGGCATGAGCACCACTCGACATGAATCAGCTTCTCTACTAAGGTGGATGTTAAGCCTTCACACATTTCAGCCCTAAGCCATAAGCATAAATACTGGCAGAATAGCTATATGGCATATTGCAACAACACGAGTACAGCTATTTGGACCATCAGCATGCTTGCCGATTGCCAAATTGGTCCACATGCAGAGGTCACAAACCCACAACAAAACACTTGAACATTGGTGATAAGACATTTCAGCACCCCCTGCCTCACACATCATAACCACATGCTGACTATCCAGACCATGTACGGGTGTCATTCCACCAGCAGTTGGAAAGGTACCCCCAGACTTCCGCACCAAGACCCCGATTCCTTTGACATAAGCATACAAGCCATGCCAGGGCCCCCAAGGAGCTAGTCCAACCTCCAATCAAAGGCCATTGGCCGTGCCGAAGAAAATGAAATCGTAGCACGCATCCACTTCACATACATATGTCAATGTGATATACCTAACACACGCACCCCGGCACACATGCACCCACACACATGCGCCCACACACACACAGGGGCTAGTCCAAAACTCCAAATCCCCAGTCATGGACATTGGCTTTAGCCCCAAAAATAAATCATAGTAAAACATGAAATTCATCAAGTTCATGCATAAAGATGCACTCTAATGATTAATCTACTTTAATATACACATATATTGTATGCTTCAAGCATGCATTACCTTGATATATGAAAGGGTGAGTGGGGGGTGGGTTGAAGAAGGAAGGGAAGATATATATATATATATAGAGAGATAGATAGATATATATTTGATGAATAAGTGAATTACATATTGTTTATGATTAACTACAAACTAATCCCACGTGCGATGTTCTTTCAACCAATATAACTAGCAGTTAAAGGGTACTACTATGTATTGATGTCTAACTTCCAATTTTTATATCTTCACACATGCATGACGACATTTGTCACTTCGTTCTTAATCTAATATTTTCTATTTTAAATGGTACACTTTTATTAAATAACAAGTTCTACTTGTGTATTGATGTTTATTTTATTAATTCCTAAAATTTTATCCAAGAACTTCTTATTTTCCTTAAACTTCTTTGTGGTTCAGTGATTGTACATAACATTCTTAGACTTAACAAATTTCCACAAATTAACTATGCTTCTAGAGGGACCAAAGCCGAAGTTTAAAGCTTGGATCAAACTAAAAGGAAAACTTTATAGTGCTAGGAACAGCTATGCTTTATAGAGCAAAACAGTGGGCAATTATAAAGGAATAACTTCATAAAGCATAGTGGAAATAATGAATGTTAAAACTGATGAGTGGAAAGACTAGGAAAATGTATTAGAAATTTACATATTATAGAAGTTTAGGAATAGCCCAAATAAGGGATAAAAGAGTAGAGCGGGAATTGAGATAGTCTTGGAAAGTTAAACAAAGATCAATGACATGTTGAGGTACGAATTTATGCAAGTTGAAAGCTCTAAAAAAAGTGAGGGAAAGGATGAAGAAGACATTGATGGAGGTGGTAAAATATAACTTTGAATATACAAGGTTTAACTGAAGACAAATGCCCCATGGCTTTTGATACGCTTGAATGATGGAATAATATTCCTGTTATCAAACGAATAGGGAAATGGTGTTATTGGTTGAAAGAAATTCAATAAAATGAATCTCTAATGAAAATCATAACAGTTTTTTTTTTTTTGAAAATTAAATAGAAAAATGGTTTCATTTTTATTCTGAACAAATAATTGCAATTACTGTAGTTTTTGAAAAAAAAATAATTTGAGATTCAAAATTGTGCCCACATTCGTAAGCATTGCCTTTTGTCCCTTCTACATCCAAGACATTGTTGTTGTCATTGCCTCTATCATTCCTCTTCAATCTCTTTGGCTTCTTTATTTAAATTATGATTCTTCTTTAAGATATCAAAAGAAATTAACAAAACAAAAAAGGAAGAAGAAGAAGAAGTGTTCAATAACACTTACCTTCACCCCAAGTTTTCTTAAGGATCTTGCTATGCCTTTGGAGCGAGTACCATCAGCATCCATAACTATAACTTTGGACCTGCCCTATAGGTAGGAGAAGTACATTATTCTGAGAACAAAATCTGCAGAGAAAAATCCAACAACTATGACCTGTAATGTAGTCAGACATTAAAAAAATGCTGCATACTTGAAGAATCTTCAGGTTCCGAATGACAGCTGCGATTAGGATATCATCAAGGTCCCTTCCACCCTTCAGTAACTTTATTACAGAACCATCAATCTGAAGATTCCCAAAACAAATATTAAAGAAAAGCAACGAAATGAAAACACATATGAACTCCATATGATGCAACACTTTTCTTTGTTTCACTCAGAGATAAATTTGTTGGCAAAGTTAAGTTAATAAAAAGTTGAACCTCCTTCATTTATATGGAATTAAGAAGTGAGCCCCTAAATACAGTGTCAAAATAGCATTAAATTTTTCAACCAACCTCAGGTAGAATGACACTTGCATATCTAAACCGAGCTCCTCGTCGAAGATCAGGAATACCATCTCTCTCTCGTAGATCCTATACAGACATTAAAGCCCATTGTACATAAAAATCACTGAAACTCAATAAATCAAATGAAATTTCTTATTTTTCTTTCTCAAAGTGGTCCCGTATTTTTCGCCATCATACATAGAATAAAAACAGTCTTATTATCTGATTTTAACATTTAAGTTCACAACTCCCATAATAAAATTGCAAAGCAATAGGAAAGTTAGCAGTTCACATTAGTATCAGAATTTTATAACAAAAGCACTTTGAATAGGACTAAAAAATTTACAGTCTCTTGCCTCAGGCCGGACATCAATAAGTACAATATTCTCTTCCCCTGTCAACAGCTCCAATGCTAAGCTAGGAGACAAACTTCCCGAGTAGCTGCTGTATGTTAGTACCCAAAAAGAGATCCTGCAAGAATCTAATGAACAATAATCATTTCCAAAAGAATTAAAAAAAAAAAATTGACAAAAGATAAAACTGCTATTCTACTGAAAATTTAAGGGTGCAACATAAGGACCCTCATACCATAAAGTGGCAGAAGAGCCTATGAAAAGGAAAAATGGAATAATTGGATCATTGGGATCCAAGCCAAGATTTCTCTCTAACCCTAACCCCTCGATAGCAATATAAACCTGCTTTACAGCATACATAGGCAGTATCAACATATGGGACATATTCCAGATAATGCTATTGGAATGCTAGCAAGTAGTGCAGACATATGTAAATGCCTATGTGCAAACATAGATATGATAGTATACACAGTTTACAGGGCGGGTCTCCATTGTACACAAAGGTATTGATGGCTCACACAAGAAAAGATCTAATCAGATAATTCTAGAAATCTGATAGCTGGAATTTTCCACCCAACCTGTCCTTTTCAACCTTATCTAATGAGGAAGAATTTTCGGCTGAAAGTTCTTTTAGCTGGGAATCAATATTGGATCATTTCGTCAATAAGCATGACAGCCGCATATGTGATAGAAAGAAGAATAATACCTCTTTAAAAGCGGTCCCAACTGGCCTCAGGATCTTTATTACATCCCCTTCAAACAAATTTAGCCCACTCCGAATATCTTGAGGAAGTAACTCCTTTACAGATCCATAAGAGTAAACAACAAAAGTAGCCCCACGAGCTAAATAATTCTCCACTGTAACAATTGCATGCCTCAACATGTTGATAGCAACAAAACCCACTTTACTTGTGGCTTCCTTTAAGTCACTTGATACATCAGTCAATCCATTAGCTGCTAGTTCTCCTGTCTGATCAACAGCCGAAAGCAAATTATTAACAGCATTGTCAACTGCTTCAGAAGCATTCTTAACGGTGTACTTTGCTGATGAAGTAATTGTATCCAAAGAACTTTTCACAGAACTCTCTCCCTTATCAAATGAAGCACCTATGGATTCATTAACCCCAGATAAGAAATCCTCAATACTAGTTTTCAGATTGGAAATTGTATCATCAGCGACATCAAGAGAATCAGAAACTGAAGGCATATTCTTTGAAACAACATCAACAGTGGAATCTGTAGTGGATATGGTTTCAAGAGTTCCTGTAGTTGATATGGTTTCAAGAGTTCCTGACAGTACATCTGTAGTTTCAGTAAGTTTTTCAGGAAAGTCCATGAGCTCATATTTTGGGGCAGATATACTTGAATTTTCCATGTAATTCAGATCCCCCTCTATGGGGTATGGTTCATTTACCGTTTCCACTGAATAACTCCATATATTCAAAAACCCATGTTCAATGTCATCTGATTCATTTGGGTAGGGAATAATTCTAGTAAACTTCATTAAATCTGATTGTTCAGGCCTTTCAATGACATGAGAGTATAAAGACTTGGTAGCATGTATTTTAAAGGAAACTTTCTGAGGATGAACTCCATTTCTTATCCCCAAAACGGGCTCGCATCCTCTACAGCTTAAGGGTTACAGCAATCCATACAGCACCGTTGGATTGCTGCCACGTGGGTA
>JAUPMG010131148.1:0-11491 GCA_031762675.1 Pachysandra terminalis | reverse complement strand
TGTATCCAAAATATATTGGATTCAAATTCTAACATCTAAAAAAATACAATGTATAAAAGTTTAAACTGAAATTTTAAGCATTATTTATTGATTTCCTTCAATTTCTGCGGGTACGAAATCCATTTGTGTACCTGAATAAGCAAAAGAAAAAAAAACAATTAGTAATATTTTTTTTAATCTATAATAATTAATAAAATAATTTTTTGGATAAAAAATGAAGAGTAAAAAGTGAGAGAATTTGATGCTATTTAATTTATAGAGTTATAAATATAGGTTTTTACATGTTTTCTTTTTATCTTTAAATAGAGTTTTTGATTTATTTAGGTCAAAATATCTGAAATTTCAGGTGAAAATGTGACAATTTTGGACGAAATTGTTTTGGCCAATGTATAATTATTTTGAGCTAGTTAGTATTTATACCAAAATTTAAAACTATGATATGGGCTAGTTAGTATTTATACCAAATCCATTCCTAATCCCATAAATCCCATCAGGTCAGGACACATAGAGATCCAACTTCAACATATTTTATAAATAAAATATTTTTACTTAAAATATATAATTCTTTAATATGTTTTTCTTAATAAAACATATATTTTATGTCATGATCAATTGGATGGTTACTCTCTCTCTCATCTTGACTTGAGGATGGTCTTGGCAAACTGTAGTTAAAAACCATCATAAAAGAATAAAACTGTCAGATAGATTTCTGGAAGATTTTCTTGATCAATTGGATGGTTGTAACTCACCAAAAAAATTGGATGGTTATAGTCACTCTCTCATCTTGACTTGTGGATGGTCATAGTTGGCAAACTGTAGTTGAAAACCACCACAAAAGAATAAAACTCTCAGATTTCTGCAAGATTTTCTCTAGCAAAGATTGTGACACGGTCAATCTGAATCATACATATATGTAAGGAAGATCCATGGAGTCAAGCATCTAAAACAAATCCTAACAATATTCTAACAAAATGAGAAGTCACACTCCACAGATGTACCTTTCCCTCACCTATTCTTAGATTCAATCAACACAGTAATGATGATGATAACAAAATCTTCCCACCACCCAAGAAGAAGATCTGTGTTTCATGGCCTATGAGTAAAGAGATGGAGTGATGTATCATTATTATGATGACTGTACATGACCATGACATTATCTACAAATGACAAAAGGAGCTTAATTGGTTCCATCTATTCCAGCCCCACCTCACGAACACTAATTCTATCAAGATTATTATTATAATTATATATCTTTTTTGCGTATGCAAATAACAAATCCAGACATTAGCCGACCTTAATTAATCAATAATAAGGTTATTGTCGCATGAGGACAGCGAAAGATTAACCTGATATTGACAAATTACCTACTCAGATCTCAAATCCCTTTTTTTTTTTTTCTTTGGTTTCCCAAGGTATCCCAGGCTTCACCCGAGACTAATCTTTTGAGGTATGGTTAGGTGCTAAGGCAGGGATTTCTCCCAAAAAAGTTTGATGCGTCCACAAGGGCTCGAACTCGAGACCTCTTGCTTAAGCTACTAGAGCCCCTTCCACTCAGGCCAACGTTTCGTTGGTCAAATCCCTCTTTTTTTTAACTATTAGATTTAGACTGTATAATAAAACTACTCTAGCTCTAGATTCAAATACTCTAAGTTGAGTCAAGAATGGTATAGTATGATTAAGAAGTCTTGACATCATAATGTAGCAAATCAGATTTTAGATATATGCTAATGTATGAGGAATATGTCTTAAAACCGACTAATTGTTTTACTAGGGTAAGCATGACATTGAGACACTTTGCAAAACATGGAACTTTTTTACTCTAAAAAAATTCTGGAGGCAATTGCATTTCTTAATAACTCTGTCCATTTGTCTTATGTTATATAAATGCTTGTAAAGATACAATACACACACAAATATATATATATATATATATATATATATATATATATATATATATATGCACAATCATAGGGACATCTTACTATATAAATCAGTGGAGTTACAAACACTTGAAGCCACTTCTTGAATCAACTGGCTTTGAACTTAATTTTGCACTTCTTAATATGTTTGTAACGATACAAAATGTGTTGTGTGGTAGCATAGGTGGTGAAATGCATTCAATCAATTCCTTCACATCACCGGAATTTGAGTGGGTTCTCAAATTGAGGACCATATCTAAAGCACTAGCTTGATAAGTCACTAGTAGCCATTTAAGTGGGCCATCAAATTGCTGACCATATCTAAAACACTATAGCATGATAATGTAGGTCGGCATTGTAACAAATAACGTGACCAGAAATTCAAAGGTCCAATTGAATGCTTACATGTATTTTCATCAGATTGATCTTCTAACTGACAAAAGTATTGTATAGATTTTTTTTTTTTGGTTGTTCTCACTAAGGTACTGGCGATGGTATTTTTATCAAGAATGTCGTGTCAACATAATGAGGTGAGATGATGGGTCCCGAGCTACATCATCACCTATTGGATTACTAAGTTGTCATAAAACCTATATTTGAGACATTAACAACTTTTGTTAATTTTATTGAATCAGATTCGTCGAGAATTCTCGATGAACGAATTAAGACTTTGACCAACCCATTTGGTGTACTGAACTCATCGACAAATGCCATGAGAGGAATCGAGACGGGCACTTTGCCCAAAATAGTTACTATATGAGAGAACAAACCCCGGTAAATGTTGAAGCCCTAGCCCAACAAATGTTGAGGTCCTAGGCATAAGATTTGAGATGTTAAAGACTTTTCACAACTTGGTCAAACTGGGTTTGCTGAATGTCTCTAGCAAACCAAACTGAGACTTAGCTATACTATTTTTGATGTGTCAAGCTTATCGGCAAACCCTAAGACTTAGCCGAGGTATTTTGGTGTGCCAAGCTTATCAGCAAACCCTGAGAAAAAGAGCCGAAGAATGCTTTGATTTAAGTTGTAAAAATTGTATGAGAACAAGGGAATGACGAAGAAGTTATCCGAAGTCGAAGTCGGGCTTGGCAAGTACTTTGGCAACTAGTTGTTGAGGTACCCGACCACACCCCGACAGGGGGCGCCCAGCATATCGGGGACTCAGCTGACCCCGATAAGGGGGGTGCCCAGGCCAAAAGTCCTCGGCGCCTAGCCATGTCGGGATCTCGGCCAGCCCCCGACATAGGGGCTCTCAAGCTTATTCTTTCCAAAGCCTTTTAGTCCTCGGCAAAAGAGGACCTCGGCACGATGGAACTTGTCCATGTCAGGGCCCGTTTTGACGATTAAGAGGACTGGAAAAGCTCGGCATTCGCATGAAGGAATCCCCGACATAGAATGAGATGACCAAATCAATGATCGTGTCCGGCATGGCACAATCAAACTTATGAATAATTGGTTAAGTAATGACTGATTATGAATGTGATTTATAGGAGTTTGCCGGGGAGGAGATCTCCATCCTAGGTGAGATCTCGTTTGGGGTTTTTTTTCGACATTCTTAAGGTGTGATGGATATGGGCACGGGGATCGTCGACGGTCGAATCAAATCTTGGCACGCCGACCTGTGGTTTGAGGAAGACAAGTGCTGACGAGATGTGATCTTGTGAGTTTCCATAAATGAGTTGCCATAAATAGGTTACCATAAATATAAAGTAGTTATTTGACCATTAGAGCATGCATTAACTTGGCCATTATGTGTTGATTTGGGGAGTTACCATGTTAACAAGGAGTTCTTGGGTTGTGGTTATAAAAGAGAAGGATGGTGAAACTTTTCACCATCCTAGAGATTCCCTTGGCCTATATAAAGCCTAAGATGGCTAAGGCCAAGGAGATGATTAGTGGGAGAGACAGAACTTTGGTGAATTCTTTTGTCACTCCACACCTAGGAGATTTTCATTGGAGAATCTTCGACAAACTTGAGATATTGGGAGAGAGAGAGATAGAGAGAGAGAGAGAGAGAGAGAGAGAGAGGACATAGAAGGCAACTCATAAAGAGGTATCTGTCTATAATTGAGTATGTCACTTTGTCAGGTAGCCGTAGCCTACCTTCTTCGCCTTCTCGACCCGCTCCCCCATCTTTGGCAAAAATAAACATCTCAGGAATGGATGTTTCATAGTAGTTTAGGCACGGGTCGGATCTAACTATCTCAATCCTGAGATACATGGAATGACACGCGAGTATCTTGTCTATGTGGATAGTGTTCTTCAAATTTTCACCTACATTAAATGGAAAATCCGCTTAGGAGTTAGATCATTTTCTGCCAAATTTTGTGAGATTCAATACAGACATTCTCATCTCTGGTTCTTACCGATTTTCTTGAGATTTTACGTTCCAAATTTTCGTCTCTTATTTTGCCAAGCCCAATACTGCATATTTTCCTTCGTTTCATCAAGTTCATTTCCTTTAGAAATGGATAGACAACGCTATGATCCTTCTAAGGCATGAAAAAGTGTTGTTGCTAGAAAATGATGCCGACTGTGATTTTCGTCCTCCTTACTTGGAAGATATTCTTAAGAAGTCGTATCCAAAGGTTACGTCCCGTCGAAGAAGTTTGTCAAATATAATGGCGAGATGGGAAATTCCAAGGAGCATGTCAACGGCTTCATGGATTCCCCCGGCATATTCGCTTTCGACAAGGAACCGCAACTTTGAGAATTCTTTAAGTCCTTGTCCGGCAAAGCTTATACTTGGTACTCCAGCCTTCTGTGGAATTCTATACATTCATGGGAGGAAATGGGTCATGCCTTTTTCCAAGAGTTCTTTCTTGTCAAGGAGAGAATCACCCTTGTGCATCTTAGCAAGGAACAACAGAGCTCTAGTGAAGGACTCGTTGACTTCGTCAAGTGAATCCACACACTGACATTAAATTTTTCATGAATATATAAGCGAAAATCATCTTGTAAAACTTTGTATTGGTGGCATGAGCCATGATCATTGTGCTTACATTGAGAATATTGATATCCACTTCACCATGCTCCTGGAGGCCGCTTAGCGTACGGTGCTATCAGTGATGGGGGCTGAGAAGCAAAGAAAAGAGAGAGAAAGTATACTGAACGTAGCCTTGATAGCTTAATTCATCAGAAACAAGTGCTCAATGAGTGCACTATCTAATCCAACTAATAGAAGATGAAGAGTCTAATTGATCCTATGAATGGCCTTTGTGAATGTCTAGATCCAAAGGTCATTGGTAAATAAGACCTGAGGACTATCTCTCCTTGGGGATATTTTATGTATTAAGCCAAGGGGGTTTCAAAAATTTGAGGTTATTTTAAATGAGAAAGGGAATGCACTTCACAAGATTGGCTCGGCATTGCCATACATGATGAGAAATTACCTATTTTGGCGTGAAGCTTTGCACATGCCGTGTACCATCACATGTGGGGGCTAGATCTATTGGCCTTGGAAACCTTGCCATCGCTAGTACAAAGGTAAAGTGTGAGGTTATATTTTCATATTGTGAATGTAATGAAAAGGAAAAAAAATGTGAGTATACCATTGTAAAACTGCAATGCATTGCAAAAATAGAAAAAAAAGAAAAAGAAAGAGAGAGATAAAAGGGAGGATGAGATTTGATGAAGCTTGATAACAGTATGAGATTTGACGAAGGCCATCTTGCATGAAAAAGCTTGTCATAAATACGAGATTCGACTAAGTCGCTTTGTTTGGTGAAGATCGTCAGTAATATGAGATTTGACGATGCTCGCATTGTATGGTAAAGCTTGTCAACAGTATGAGATTTGACAAAGGTCGTCTTGCATGACAGAGCTCGTCATAAATATAAGATGTGACGAACACCATTCGACATGACAGAGCTCGTCATAACTATGAGATTTCGATGAAGTTCATCTAATGAGAAGAGATTCGTTTTTAAAGAGAGATTCGTTTTTAAAGAGAGACTCGGCAAATTCCAACTCTACAACACAGTATGTGAGAAGACATGAGATTCTGTCGATGCTATAGAAATATGGCTCGTCAAGTATGGTGACATTCGACAAACGTCATCTGGCGACATGACGAATGGAAAACATTATGAGATTCAACAACGGATGTCTAGGGAGAATTGAACTTGTCACTATGTGAGAGTGGACAAGCCAGTCTGTACGATGGAGCAAGGACACAAATATGAGATTTGATGAAGCTCCTCTTGCATGAGGAGGCTGAGTAAAATATGTAGAAGTCGTCATAGAGCCCGTCGCGTTTACAATGAGATCACGACAGACAAAATGAGAGTTTGCTGGGAAAAAAGAATGAGAGCCTAGAATTTGTGTATAGCGTCAAGTCTGAAAAGGCAATAACTCTCGCACTGACAACCACATTTTCTATGGCAAAGCTATATGAAAGTCTCGACGGAAGCCGTCATGGAGCCCACCGCACTTACAATGAGAGTTCGTCGAGAAAAGAGAAAGAGAGTCGAGAATTTCGGTATGGCGTCAAGCCTGGCAAGGCAAGAGGCCCGGTTACTTAGCAAAAAGCTTAAAATAATCAATAACTAAGCACTTATTCTTTTTTTTCTTTTCTTAGATTATAGATAAATCATAAACCATAACATCATGTCAAGGTTATTCATCCACAAGTCAACCAACAGAACTTAAGTCATTAAAATCATCCATGAATGGTGTCACATTTCATACCTCACAAACTATGTGTTAGTGTGCTTGTGCTAAGTTCAAAATGAAACAAGTGAAATCATACTATCCAAGAATGAACAATAAAGAGCAATATTTAGATTTTTTAGTCAAGTGATCATGTGTTCATGCGTTTAAACTTATCAAAGAATATAAATCAAAGTTCAAAGTTAAACAAAATATTCAAGAATAACACATTTAATCATTTAAATCAATTCAAGATTTCTCATTTCTCTACAAAATTTCAGAGGACTGGCTCAGTCTACATCTTCGGCGAGGTCTCGGCTCACCGAAGATTCTCGGCGAGTTCCTCGGTGTACCGGAACTTCCTCGGCGACATTTTCAGGGACTGGAAATGTCTCTCTGAGATTTGGCTTACTCTTTTTGTGCGCTGAGATATTTCGGTGACCTTACTGAAGGTTTTCGGTGAGCTTTTTGGCAGACCGAGAAGGTCGCCGAACATTGTGATTGGCTCACCGAGAATTTTCGGTGTAGTCTCTTGGTGCGCCGAGATATCTTAGTGACCTTCTTGAAGATTTTCAGCATGCTGCTCGGCATACCGAAAAGGTCTCTGAATACTGCTCGGCGAACTGAGAAGGTCACCGAAGCTTGTAATTTAGCCCAAAATTTGTGATTTAGTCACATTACCCCCCAACTTGAATTTGAAATTTTCCTCAATGTTCAAGATATGCATATGAGTGAAAAGGAAAATAAGGGAAATGCCACTAAATTGAAGTACAAAAGGGAAAGGAAAGAAAGCACCTGAAGCAATGATGAAGTTCCCTCCTGCAGATGTGTTAGAAATCCAAAAGAAAACAAAACAAAAGGAAAAACAAAGCAAAAATAAGAAATAAACTATGATACAATGATGTACAAGGCACAATGAGGACGAGTTAACATCCCCATAAGCAGGGATCTCAAGAAACATAATCTCTTGTTCCGGTACAACTCCTCCTAGGTATGGTCTTAACCGTTGTCCATTCAATTTCAGAAAACGCCCATCCCTAGGGTCCTCAATTACTACAACCCCATGGTCAAACACTTTTTTCACTATATAGGGGCCATCCCATCTTGTCCTTAACTTTCCAGAAAAGGTATGAAGCCTGGAATCATAAAGGACTATTTGATTTTCCCAAAAATGTTTTTTGTAACAATCTTTTTATCATGAAATAGTTTCATCTCTTCTTTATAATTTCGAGTGCTCATCTATGCTTCATTCCTAATCTCCTCTAGTTCACTCAATTGGAACTTTCTCAAATGATCTGCATCATGTAGGTCAAGGTTAAAGGCTTTAATAGCCAAATAAGCTATATGTTCCATTTCTACCGGTAAGTGGCAAGGTTTACCATAGACAAGGCAATAGGGAGACATGCCTAAAGGTCCTTTGTAAGCAGTACGATAGGCCCACAACACATCGACTAGTCGTAAAAACCAATCTTTACGGTTGGGACTAACCGTTTTCTCACGGATTTTCTTAATCTCCCTATTAGCAAGCTCAATTTGCCCACAAGTTTGGGGGTGGTACGAGGTGGAAAACCGATGCACCACTCCATACTTTTTCACAAGGGCCTCAAAAGGGCAATTGCAAAAGTGCCTCCTATTATCACTAACTATAGCCTTACACATTCCAAATCGAGAGAAAATGTGTTCTCTCAAGAATTTTAACACTGTCCTATGGTCATTCTCCTTGCATGCTATGGTCTTGACCCATCTAGATACATAATCTACTGCTAATAAAATGTATAGATTTCCAAAATATTGGGGAAAAGGTCCCATGAAGTCAATTCCCCAACAGTCAAAGACTTATATCTCAAGGATAGGAGACATTGGCATCATGTTCCTACGTGTGATCCACCCCAATTTTTGGCACTCTATACACCTTTTACAGAAGTTGTAGGTTTCCTTAGACATGGTGGGCCAATAAAATCCACACTGCAATATCTTTGCAGTGATTTTCTTAACAGAAAATGGCAACCACAAGCTTCTGAATGGCAGAATCTTAAAACACTAAGGGTCTCACTATCTGGGATACACCTTAAAATTTAGTTAGGACAATATTTGAATAAATAAGGGTCATCCCAATAGTAATTCCTTACCTAAACAAAAAATTTACGCCAATCTTGCACACTCCAATATTCCAGAATGGAGCCTGTAACAAGGTACTTCACGATGTATGCATACCATGGTTGCTCCGTTACAACAAAAAATTGCTCATCCGAGAAGCAATCCCAAATAGGCATTTCTTTTGTGTCATCCTCGAATGTAAGCCGGGATAAATGGTCCGCTACCACGTTCTCTACTCTCTTTTCATCTTTGATCTCAATGTTGAATTCCTGCAAAAGAAAAATCCAATGTATTAATCGCGCCTTAGCTTCTTTCTTGGAAAGAAGGTATTTAAGGGCGGCATGATTTGTAAAAATAATAATGGAAGTACCAATCAAATATGAATGGAATTTATCCAAAGCAAATACTACTGCTACCAACTCATTTTCTATGGTGGTGTAATTCATTTGTGCACTATTTAGAGTTCGACTAGCATAGTAAATAACATGAGGCTTTTTATCTTTCCTTTGTCCTAGGATTGCCCCTACTGCATAATCACTTGCATCACACATGATCTCAAATGGTAGAGACCAATCCGGGGCTTGCATTATGGGAGCGGATGTAAGCATATGAATTAGCTTTTTGAAGGCTACTTCACACACTTTCGTCCATTCAAGAGTGGACTCTTTAAGTAAAAGATTACAAAGGGGTTTAGCTATAGATCTAAAATCCTTTATCAATCTCCTATAGAATCCTGCATGCCCTAAAAAGGATCTAACATCCTTCACAGTCTTAGGGGTGGGTAAATTAAGAATTAAATCAACTTTAGCTTTATCTACCTCTCTGCCTTTAGAAGACACTATATGTCCTAGAACAATTCTGGAAGTGACCATAAAATGGCACTTCTCCCAATTAAGGACCAAGCCTTTTTCTTCACAACGGGCTAGAACCAGTTTCAAATTTTCAAGACAATCAGTAAAAGAATCACCAAAGATAGACAGATGACATGAACACTTCCATAAATTTCTCAACCATATCACTAAAATTGCTAACCATACATCTCTGGAAAGTGACTGGTGCATTACATAACCCAAATGGCATTCTTTGGAATGCGAAGGTACCAAAGGGGCATGTGAAAGTGGTATTTCCTTGATTTTCTAAGGTGATCTCTATCTGGTAATAGCCTGGATAGCCATCTAGGAAGCAATAACAGGCATAAACAACTACCCTTTCTAATATTTCGTCAATGAATGGTAGTGGAAAATGGTTTTTCGTAGTTGCAGCATTAAGCTTCCTATAATCTATATACACCCTCCAACTGGTAACTAAACGGGTTGGGATCATCTCATTTTTAGCATTTTTAACCACAGTTATTCCAGACTTCTTAGGAACCACCTGAGTTGGGCTAACCCATTTACTGTCAGAAATTGGGTATATGATACTCGCATCTAACAACTTTATCACCTCATTTTTTACAATGTCTTTCATTGTAGGGTTAAGCCTACGTTGGGGTTCTCATAAATCTTACAATCATCCTCTAGGTATATTTTGTGTGTGCAAATCAATGGGCTGATGCCCTTGATGTCAGCTATGTTCCAACCTTTGGCTGATTTGTAGTCTCTCAAAACATTTAATAACATACATTCCTGTTCTTCATCCAATGCATCAGAAATAACTATAGAAAATGTCTCACCTGGGCCCAGAAACGCATACTTAAAACCACTTGGCAGCGGTTTAAGTTCCAAGTGTGGTGTTTCTTCGCATGAGAGCATGATCTTCTTATCACTTTTTGGCAACTCCTCAAAGCGAGGTTTCCATCCTTCATTGGCTTCCATCACTTGTTCATCTCCCAACACCTATGAAGAATCCTAAAAAGAATATATTTCAGAATTACATTCTAAATCATGTGCATTAATATTAGCAGTAAGAAAAGTTTCTAAGGGAGCAAGAAAACAATTTTTATCAAACTCTTCTTGAACCACTGTCTCGATTAGGTTCACATATTCGCACTTCTCATCATTCCATTGTTGCTGCATCACATTGAATATATTGAGCTCGACAGTCATGAAGCCAAACGTAATCTTCATCCTCCTGTTCATGCATTTAATTAAGGCATTAGTTGTAGCAAATGAATGTCTACAAAAATAATAGGAATGTTAGCACCAGGATGTAAGACAGGCTCAGTATCCAAAATAATGAAATCAACTGGATAATATAAATTTTCAATTTTTAGTAGTACATCCTCAACTACTCCCCTTGGTGTCTTTACTGATCGGTCAGCTATCTGTAAAGTCACTAACGTGGGTTTCAATTCACCAAGTCCCAATTGTTGATACACATTAAAGGGGAGTAAATTAATACTAGCCCCAAGATCAAGCAATGCACGCTCGATTGTGTAATCTCCAATAGTTCAAGAGATTGTAGGATAACTCGGATCCTTGAACTTCGGTGGGACTTTATGTTGGATGATTGCACTTACCTGTTCTAAGATTTCTCTTGTGACGTCCAAATTCTTAATTAATTTAAGGGCTTGTGGGAATGCTGTTGGGAAGGGACACTTCTCTTTCTCCTCAGTCTTAGATGGCTCACCCTCATCTTTTTCTTTCTCTTTCTCAGCTAAGGTGGTTTTTCACTTACTTTAGGAGCACATTTTTCAATTTCCTTACCATTACTCAAAGTGGTCACAACTTTGACTTCTTCATGCTTATCATTGAGACCCATTTTTCAGATTCTGAATATTGGGATTGGGTTGAGTTTGGGAAGGTAGTTTACCTTTCTCTGGTCAACTCAAGGCATTAGTAAGCCTAGCTAGATGGTTCTTGGTCTCTCTCAATTCCTCATCCATC
>JAUPMG010131137.1:0-11491 GCA_031762675.1 Pachysandra terminalis | reverse complement strand
AACAAACACTGGATTTTGATGGGGTTTTGGATCAGACGACCTAAGGTAAGAGGAAGAAGAAAGTTGCTGTTAAAAAATAAAAAAAACAGAGCTAGAAGAAGAAGTAGATTCGCTATTAAAAAAAAAATTAAGAAGAAGAAGAACTTAGGGTTTTGCAGGGCATTAATGGACGAATCCAAAGTGATTTTCTGAGGTTTGGGTTTGAGGGTTTTGGGGTTAGCAGAAAGGGCTTCGAATGGGTTTTAATGGATGCTAATGGTTGACGAAATGGGATTTGTAGGATTCAGATTCGAAGGGGGGTTTTGCGAAACAAACACTGGATTTTGATGGGGTTTGGGTGAGACGACCTAGGGTTAGCAAGAAAAAGAAGAAGAAAGTTATTGTACAAAAAAAAAAAAAACCAGAGCAAGAAGAAAAAGGAAATATGCTATAAAAAAAATTAAGAAGATGAAGAACTTACTGTTGTATTTGTTGTTCCAGAAATTCCAATCGATCTCACCGTTTCAGATCTGAGAAGAAGATATGCGTTTTTTAGTTTGAGCAAAGAGAAGAAGACCGTTGGGTTTCAGATCTGAGAAGAAAGATAGGCGTTTTTGAGTTTGAGCAAAGAGAAGAAGACCGTCGGAAACAAATTTGTGATTTTTTAAAATCAACTTTTCTTTGCTTATGAGAAAAAGCAAAAAATTGATTTTATGATTCTTTCAAATTGCTTTTAAAAGCAAAATTTGAAACTTACCAAACACTAGTTTTGCTTCAAAAAGCAAAAAAGCACTTTTCAATAGCTTTACCAAACATAGCCTCGAATTAACCAGTTTTGTGAGCGGGAGCGTCTATGGTTAGGGCCCGTTTGCCGTAGCTTCCTACAAATGGAAGGATTTCAATGTAAAGGGCTTTGCTCAAAAAGGTTTTGAATCAAAAGTCATTGATTAAAAATTGCGATTGATGAGAAAAATTATATAAAAGGATGCTCTGTACATAATTTTAGGTTTGATGGATATTTGCTTCCCGCAAACAAAGATTTTAAAAGCAGCCTTACACATGCTTCACAGCTTTCTGGAGAAACATTTCCATCCAAAGTACCTTTCAGAAGTGTCACTTAACACCCAATCATTGGACAAAAGACCTTTTAGGTCTAGAAAGGGCTTCCTGGTCCTTGAGAAGCTACGACAAATGGGGCCTAAGAGTTCTTCCATTTAAGCGAGGATCATTTCTGTTTTAGATACTTGTTGAAAAAGATTAAAAATCAAGTTCACATTAAACAACTTTGATTAAAAAATGAATTCATCATAATAAACCAAGATAACATCTTTCACATTTTACAGACTAATCGCGCTTCCAAGCTCATTCACCTGCAACTAACACTCTCTTCATCGACTTCCTTGAGAAAATGACCACAAGACCGGCAATTCGGAATCTCCTGTTAAGCAAACCAAATGGCTCATCCCTCACAAGCCTCTGAAACCCCAAACGACGACGGACTCGATGAAGTACACCATAGAGGTAGGGGACAATGCCCGTGTACATCTCCATCAGCTTCCCCTGTATTGAATGAATCTGAATCTGCAAATGGTGTTTCAGTAACACCTTTTAGAGTTGTTATAAGTTCACTAAAAGGATACAATGCAAAGGCTTGAAGGGCCAACATGCCTGCACATCTCTTGTTATTGGAACCCCATGAATTAGAAGACAAACTAATATATACTAATAAAACATGCTCACCACATTCTTATAAACAATGAATTAACCCACAAGGGATAGCTCAACTGACAAGATCTTCAGCTCAGGAACTGGAAGTCCCAGGCTCGAGTCCTTAAGCTTACCTGATATATTGTCCTTGTGGGTGGGATCTTGTATCCGGGTTTACCCTGTCCCCACTAAGTGGGTAGGGGGTTCCACGTCAGAAAACAAAAAAAATAAAATTACAAAGGATGTGCACGAGGCAATTTAAGCATCCCATATAGAGCTAAGCCTGAGAAAACAGATAATCAAAGTAACAAGAACTGCCCTTCATGACTGAATAGTGTTCAACAATGTTTCCCCCATCACCTACTTTTTTTAATTTCTACATCACACATCAGAGCATAAGAAATTTCACTGACATCTTGAGCAAGAAAATTTTGCACCTCCCTCCCTGCAACAAAAGATTTCAATACCATTTTCTGTTCTTTTTTCTGTAAGTATCTAAGAGACAAAACTCAGAAGAATGGAAGAAGTGACAAAGAAAAGAATGATGTACACAACTCGGTAAGATCGGCTGGATAACTGAGTCCAAATCTTCTTGCAATCGCTGCAACATAGGGCTGCTTGCCAATATATGTCATGGTGCCTGCCATGACCGTAACGTATGTAGGCATGCATAGATGTATCTTTGTCAGGATAAAGCAGTCGTCTTAAACAACTATTTGGCTCACAGGACTAGAGCTTGAGTTGCACAGAGATTCTGAATCATACTGTACGACACTCATATCAGCAACTTGAAATTCACATTCAGGTCCATCTGAAGATCTATTGATCACTTCGGACGTGTCGTGTAGAGAATGTTCATCTAAAGCATGCAATTTCGGCTCAACTGTAGCAACTTCGTCGTTGATGTCATGAACATTACTCTCATAAGAAGCCTGTACATTAGGCTCAACAGAACAACTCATAATACATGTATTCGCCCCAGGAGATGCATTTTGAACACCGCCCAGTGTGGCCTCTGGAAACTTCAGCGGCGACTCGGAATTACAATGTCCACCGGAAGCCTGGAAATTAGGTTCTGGAGAAGTGTTTGAAGTATAACATACAGATGCTTCACAGTCACCAGAATCATCTACTACACCATGTATCCCATGATGAACTGAATTGGAAGTAGGCAGCAGAAATACATCATGAGAACCAATGCCATTACAAGACTTCGCAAGAATCCTGGAACTTTTAAACTCATCAGATGCTGGAAACATAGATTTTGAAGTAGCATAAAAGGATTTGCTGACCACCTCGCAACCATGCTCCACAGATTCTTCTCTCACTGCTTGGGAAATATATTCAGAAGAAGCAACTTCACTTTTGAGTTCACGAGTATCTGGCAACATGCCAGTTACACCAAGCACGCATTCTGGGACCTTTGGCAACAGCCGAGAATCATGATCCACCAAATTTTCACCAGAGCCTTGAAAATTATCCTTGGAAGCAGTGTCACAAGATTGAATGTTATCTTCCGCAGACCCATGAAAGCCATTTATGAAAGCAGCATCCTTTGATTGAGTGATATCAGGTTCAACAACAGCAGCAGATTCAGTTCTCACATTACAAGCATCGGACCTTGCACTCTCACCTGATGCATGTAGGATATTTTTTTCACAATGAGAAGCATAAGAGACAACGGATGATTTGCTTTCCACCTCACATACATTCTGATGATTCAAATCAGAGATACATTTCACAGTACTCTCATCAGTATCCAAATTGCTAAAACCAGAAACATCATTCTTATATTCATTCATCTCCAAAGTAGTATTGTTCGCAGAAATTTCATTTAAAGAAATATCAGCTTCAACACAAGTAACTTCAGCATTTACTTCACATACATCATCCATATCACCTTCTGCAGAAGACTGGTCATTACATTCAACAGGTGAATTGGTCGAATCATTTTGCATCTCAAGATTATTATCATGACTCAACCCAGAATGAATCTTGGAGTCAGTAGCAGATTCAGTGAACTCGAGCAGGAGTCCGGAGCTACTACATACAATTACCCCACTGGAAACATCGAGTTTGGATCCATGAGGAGCATCTATAGGATTACTCAACATTTCAGAAGTATCATACAAGGAACCACGAGGACCCTGCAAACCAGATACTTCAGCAACTTCATCATTTGTCACATGGTTGTAATGGACAACACCCTCATCAGAAGCATGGAGGTCAGGCACAGCAAGACAACCAATGTCAGATTTTTTTTCCACCTCAAGCAGAATCTGATGGTTACTCCTGGGTCCAATTGGGTTCACACCTAACCAATAAACATAGAGGTCAAACTCACAGATGGCAAAGATAAGTTTGATGGAAGTGTTATTATAAAATACCTGTAATTCTCGTTATGTTTCCTTCAATATATTCATGCTTCAACAGTAGCTTTTGTAATAGATCTGTGCCAGGGAACACTAACATATTCATGAACCTCATTTCTTGCTTGTGTGATTCCTCTAGAGGTTTGAAGCCAAAAACTACAGTCCATGTATGCATGAGTTCAGAGATAGCAGGTATGATCAGTTTCTCGACTTTTATAGAGCAGAGAGCCTGAAACAGATTTAGTACAAATTAAACCAAAGGCTGATCAAGGTTAAAAGCAGTAAAATGCAGGAGAATAAAAAATAAAAGAAGAAAGAATTATTGGAAAAAAAAAAAGCCAAAAGATTTTGATAGCAATAAAAATAGGTTAGATGTTAGCTTCTTGTAAATGTGTTAAATATATAATCCACACATATAATCATATGCAAATTTATATGGTAAAAACTATGGTGCCCCTAGACTTCTATGCATATACTAACCACTTCCAATAATTATTTCTGCTTTGTCTGATTCGTTGAGACAACTTAAGATGCTACAGCTAATTGCATCACCCAGGCCTTAACACAATGCATTTGCATTCAGATTATGGACTGGGTCAAACCAAACCCAAGAACGAAGTCAATGCTTTAAAACTATCTAACATGTATCAGAAACCCCTGAGAAGTTGAAAGTATTCCCGTAACAATGAAGTACCAAGAACACAAATAATGATAAAGGCTTCAATGAAACCAAAGCAGAAATTAAATTTGCGTACTTCACCATATGTAAAGAATACACCATGCAATAGGCAAAATTTTCAAAGCATACCGATTCAATTGCACTTAAAAGCCGACGGCACATCCCTTGACGCCTATATATATGGCGGGTTCCAATGAATGGCATTTCTGCTAACTGGGTTCCATGGATCCTATATAACCAAGGAGAAAAATTGTAATAATTACAGAAGGAGATGTTCATCAAAGACAAACAGAAAGAAAACATAAATGTCAAGATCCACAACAAAAAGAGACATCAACTTTGGACTTGGAATATTGCAACAAACAACTCCACTCAAGAGGAATATCATGCAACATATATGATACACTAATTAATTAAGTAGAAATATAGCAAAGATGAAATAGCCCCATAGATGTTTAGAAAAATTCAAAAATCCCAGCTAGAATTTATGTCTGCATTCATGACTGTTAACCTTATTACCAGCCAAACAACAAAACCATTGACCATGAGCAAGTATTTTTTTTAACATGCACAGTAATGTGCATGTATCCTACACCAGGAGTTATACACTTTTCCTTTCTCACATTAAGAATATCATTATATTGCTTATATTCCCCTTAATATATCCAAGAGTGTCTTAAGAGTACCCAAAACAGGAGATATGTTAAAGGAAAGTAAGTTACGATTGTTTGGGCATATAAAGTGAAGACCTAGGGAAGCAACTGTGAAAAGGTGCAAGGGGGAGCATATTTCAAAGGATCTAAGAGGAAAAGAGGAAGAAGAAAAGGACCTGCATGGAGCCGGTCAGAAATGATCAAAATACATATTATCTGACTAAAGATATGGTTTTTGACAGATTTGGATGGAGGAATGAGATTCGTGTTGCCGACCCCAACTGGTAGGGATAAGACATTTTATTGTTGTTGTTGCATATATTTCTCTTAGTACAAATATAAATTGTGTTCTTCATAATAAGGAATAGGTTCTTTTTTCTAAGACAATATAGAAGAGAACCCAATTATAATGATGCACAAGCTTTTAAGGTAAATAAATAAAAAATTACACATCATTAATTCTGCAACTGCAATTGGCAAGTTGTTTATTTTCGTAATTACAATATGAATTAAGAAACATTATACCGCGGTAGATGCAACATATAAATGGCCATCAATTTATAAGAAAGGATACCTGATGGAAGCTGCTGAAATGATTTCATCATCCCTCTCCAAAATCGCAGTATAGAAGCCACTATAATTAAGCCGGCTAAAGTTTGATCTAAGAAAGAAATGGATAAAAAGTACTCAACTACAGAAATAGCTTTAATTTAAGGTCAAATTATCAAATAATAGTAACTATGGTCAAGTCTATGATATGATTAATCAATTCAGACATAGAAGTCAGTTATTAATGCTATATAATTAGTAAAAAGAAATTTCTTTCAAAGCATTATTGCTAGCATTGAAGGTATAAGGCAAACATAAATGTTAAAAAAGGATAAATATTAGGCTATCGATCACAAAGACCAAGATTTTTTATAGAGCTTAGTGGAAGACCACATAAAATCCAAACAACATCTACTCAAGCATTTGAAAGAAGACATGTGCCTAACCTAACAAAATATTCACACATAACTAATATTTGGACTGGTTACCTTCCCAAAAAAATTATATTTGGACTGGTATAAATTCTATTACAGAAGTTAGTAGGGTTGCACCAAGAAGATTTAAAACAATAATTTCCTCATAGTACTAGCCAGTAGCCATCACGTTGCATTAAATTTTCCAAATACAATAACAACCGTAAAAGGTAAAATTCAAGCAAAAAACTGTTGGCAATGAATTAAAGGAACAGAACCACAACCATGTGCAGCTTCCTATCAAATAAACAGGGGTTGCTGCAGAACTCAAATGGTTATAATGGTCAAAACAAGAGTTGTGGACCAACCTACTAGAATTTCAAAGGTAACTTTTGATTCCATATGGTATATACTGCTAACGGAAAAATTTCACACAGTTTACTTTATCATCCAAACAGAAGAAACTGTTCTCTATGCAACTTTCCAGCTCATTTATTAGTTCTACGATAAAATATTCATATGAAGTGGTCACCTTCTCTCCTCTCTTCTTTTCCCAAACTTTTCTTATGAACCAAACAAAGCTTCAATGATAATGAAAAAATAATGTACATCAAACTTTTAAAAATTTCTATCGACAATTAATACTAGTCTGCTTTATTACTATTAGTAATTCCCGTGCCAATTATACCAATTAACAATATCATTAATTATATTTAATCCCAAATTCAGTATGTAAATCAATGCACACTAACCACCTCCTATAAACGGTAGGGAGTTTGGGGTATTAGGTAAAATCTGTTTCAATTAGAACTTTCTAATAACATTTTAATTGTGACAAGAATAAGTTTTTCTTAGAGTTTATGAAGCCCAAGAAAATAACTAGTTTACAAGTAATGGTTCGTAGACCACATGTTAGTGAGTCAAATTTTTGTTGCTTTTATATATGTTCCCTTGTATTGGTCCACTGGTTTGGACTTTGGAGTCTTCAAACGACTGACAGTATCTCCAGTTTTTCAATTGCCAATTTCTATCCTACCAAGTACTTTTTGCTGTGCATACTCATGTTATGTTTATGATCTTTGCTATATCTCTTTGTCTCCATTTAATCTTACACTTGTAGCAATCTGTCCTGTCATGCATCAGTCGATAAGCATCTGAATGAAAACATGAACATCCAGAATATATTTCTTACCAGGAAAACGCATGAGACCATCCAAAATTCTCAAAAACATTCAAAATGAAAAAGGGATTTCTTTTAATATACAAGTAATAGCAAAAATAAATTACATACATAGATACCATATGAATTAAACAGTTAATTTCTACAATTATGAAACTGCAATTACAATCTATATCAGAAGCAATCACATTCGCTGAAAGTGTAACTATGCACTACCACTGGGTATAACCTCATCCCTTTTCTTTTTGGGGGGTAAAAGGCATAACGTCATTCAATCATGAAGGAATATACACTTGCACGTGCTTTCTTGAATGCATAATAAAATATACACAACCGATTAAATTAGAGAAGTTCATGGCATACAAGTGTAATATGTTCCCTTTGTATGTGCGTAGCTGTGTGCCAAACTAAGAATCGCCTCAAAAGAAAAGTAAAAGAAAATAACAACTGAATAAACATATAGTGCTCAACTATATGAAACAAAACCCGACTAGCCATTGGAAAGGAGTCGATCCAGAAACCTACTAGCAGCAAGCACACTCAATCAAGGCAACCATTACCTACAGTCACTAAACCATGGCTAGAAAGCTCGCCACAGAAAATCCCGATACCCAGGTTGGTAAAACTATAAACAAGACCAAACAGACAGTTTGAAAGCTCATTGCTTCATCAGTAAACCAAATATTTTCAGATTCTAGAAAATATAATTAATTGCGCTTACCCACGGTTGTAAAGAACATTATGGATCAAATTGATTCCACTCCTCCTATCAACGATGGGCAAAAAGCACTCATCCATAACAGCCAGTGCAACAGCCACTTTGGAATTGCATTCGGCTCTTTGAGGTAGTACACAAAGAGATGAATCTGAATCTACATCAGAGCGCTGAATGAGAGTCCACGAAAATCCTGCTTCCAGTTCATGTTTGACCCCAAGAAGCTTCTGTAATTTTCCAAATAGCTGGTACATAAAGAATTCATATTATTTTAGTTCCCCTGAAAACACAAAAGATATAGACTTGCAATTTGGGGAGGAAAAAACATGTCACTTCTTAGAACACCAAGCAGACGAATAGACAAAGCAAAGACCTCTGATAGATATAAGTCATTGAACACTTCAGTTGTGAGACAGCAGAGCTAAAATATGCCAAAAGTAAATACATGTGCAATGCTTCCATAGCATATATTAAGCATTAAATATGGCAAGCATATCTTAAGCATTAAATATGGCAACAATGGTAACAATCATATCAGACTGCTGTCCATCACCATAGAGTCACTTATCCATTCTACAACATATCTTCTCCAGTTCTCCACTTTAATTATGATGAAATTATATTAAGATATAAAATTTATTTCCTACAGAATGTAGGTAATAAGTGTGATGTTAGACAACTTAGTAATGCATCGTTGAAGTTAACTTGCTGCTTGCAGCTTTCTGTTTCTATTTAATAGAATGATATGTATAAGTGAAAATTATAATGTTGGCTAATCCATCTAACACAAGTTTCAATTCTAAGAGTCTGATAGACACCTACAGTAAGAGCATAATCACACACTTTGGATGCCTATATAAAGATATCAGAATCCTTTCTACCAAATAGTGTAGCATAAGTAGCTAGGCGAGGTGACACAAATACCGACCCTGGGGTTTAGTGTAATGGCAGATGTCCCCAGACCTTTCTGAAATTACACTACCACACCTCTACTATATCTGGCAGTAACATTTACCTCCCCGCCATTAACTGTCTCAATCAATGGCAAATTTGTTAATTCCGTAAAATTCAGACATAATGGATCCTCATACCCTTGTTAAATTACTGGCATATCAAATGATGATAACACCCCTTTTAACTTTGCCTAATTACTATTTTAGACTCATTCTCACAAAAAGAACAGTCATTCATAATCTCTTGCCCCATTCCGAGCCCGGCCCGACTCGAGCTTCGGGCTTAACACTGCTTTCCCAAGCCCGCCCATGGTATAACTTGTCAAGCCCGAGCCCGTCCATGTTTCCCAAATAGGACAAAAATATCACTATTTTGTTGCTACTAGGATTCGAACCTAGGCCTCTACGAGCAAAATGTAGACTTCTCACCACTAAGTTACAGCCACAAGATGATGATAAACTTAAGTAAAAATTATATATTACTCAGTAATGTCGGGCCGGGCCGGGCCCGGTCCGAAAAACTGATCAGGCCTTAAATTTCATCCCAGCCCGGCCCGGCCCTACAGGCTACTAATCCTTGCCCAAGCCCGCCCAAACATAGGGCTGGGCTGATCGGGCCGGGCAGGTCACCCGGCCCATTGCAACCCCTAATTCAAACAAGCAAGAGAAGAAAAAATATTAAGGTGTGCACCATTGTAACTATCATCAGCTTGCCACCTAAACCATCTATAGTGGCATGTTCCAGGGTAACTCATAGGATCGACCAATATGGGCTTTCAACACTACCACACCCAAGATCAAAGTGGGGAAGGTGAAATCTGCCAACTTTGATCAGAAGAGAAAAGTTTTCACCTTCCTCTCTTTCACTAGTGCTTGGCTCCACATGAAACCACGTGAATATTCTCGATTATTCTAGGTGGGAATTATTATGTGAACCCTCAGGCATGGACCACGCACATTTGTGATTAAATATGCCAGATCATCTGTGCAATTCCACATATCCGTGATAGTTGACTCGGTTCTTCTAACTACTTCAAGTTGGTTGGACAGTAATAAACAACCCAGACACAGGATCTCCTTTTTTCTTTCCAAAGGTTAATTTTTAACTTTTTTTTTTGGTAGAAGTTGCACATCTATAACTTGTCACAGGAAGAAAAAAAGTGTAATAGACAACATAAAGCCGTGTCTTTTAATCATCAAAATTTCCTATGTATTTCCTGGCAACATTGTTTATAAGGTGTGCTTTTGATCGAATTATTTGGCCTTATATCTGGGGAAAAATCTAATTATTCACCTCAATAACTTCATGATCACAACAAGCACCTTTTTTCTGCCGTAGAGACTTCCTTACACTCTCAAATAAAGAAGAAAAAAAATTCAGATGAACAATTTGTTTAGATCAAAGAAAATAAGAGGAAAAAAAAGAAAATTAAAATCTTTCTCATGTTCGTTTAAAAGAATAAAATATAAAAGAAAAAAAACTCTTATAGGAAAGCGGTTAGTCATAATGACGATGGTGGCGGGTGATAGGCATCAAAGTTTGAGCAATGGTTAATGATAGTAATATTAGTGGTACTCGGTGGTGGGTGAGAAACAGAACTTTATAGACAAGCAATTAGTCAAAATGACAATGGTAGTGGGTGATAGGCATCAAAGGTTGAGCAATGGTTGATGATAGTAATATTAGTGGTAGTCGGTGGCAATATGTGGTGTTGACGGTGGTGGTAGCTGGTAGGTGATATGAGTGGTGGAGGTATGTTGTGATTGTTGGTGCCTTGTTAGTGATAGGCAATGATGGTGGATGGTGGTGGTGGTAAGCATTGGGTGATAATGGTGTTAGTGGTAAGCAATAGACAACGGTTGACCCTCCAAAAGATTTTCTCTCGCAAAATCTCCTCAATTTTGAGAATGAAATTTTGACACTTGAAATGAAAATCTTGTAACTGTTTTCTCTTATGTTTTCTTTTCTACCTTATTTTCATTTCTCAACCAAAAAAGAGTATAACAATTTTCTTTTCTTTCCCATCCATTTTCTTTAATAAAAGCATACCATAGAGGAAGTCAACCCATAACCTTAGAGCGAAACAATGCCATAACCTCTGCTGTAAATCAACAGAACACCAGCAAATTTAGAGGAAAGTACCTTTTATGACACCACTATTAGAGGAGAGAAAATTCCAAGGATATAACAGAAGCAAGGATGTAAGTCGCATCAGCGGAAACGTGATTATCAAGGGCTGTAATGAATCAAAAGTAAGACTATGATTATTAGTCTTATAGGTAAAGACATG
>JAUPMG010131126.1:0-11492 GCA_031762675.1 Pachysandra terminalis | reverse complement strand
TTACAGGGACTATTGATCATGAAAACGAGTTCCTTGATGAGAAACTCAATTTCGAGTTCTCTATATGGGTAATTCGAGAATGCATTGGTCACCTTGTAAGTATACAGTTATTTTTTATTTCCTTCGAAGGAAGATAGCTGCCAAAGAGAGTTCCTTCGAGATATACGAATGCAAAAAGGTATTTATGACATTGAAGTGACTCCTTAAAGTTTGATTGAGACAGATTTCTCAGAATTGACAGTACATAATAAAATCTCAGCTACTTATAATATTTGCTATATGACTTATCTAAATGGGGTTTTGTCTTTCCTGGAATGGCGGCAAGAATGGTGACGTTGCTTTCGGATTTTTATTGCATACAACACGTGCCATTCAATACGTGTTTCTCAAGATCTGAAGCAACCTATCACAGAGCAAGTTTTGAAGATTCGAATGAGTCATCCCTTTCACTAGGAATAACTTAAGCGTGTTGAGAAACACGTGGCATTTAGGATATGTTTTATGCATGGGGATATTTATAAGCTCCTCTCTGGACACTTGACTGGATGACATTTGTCTTATTTTGAGAGGCCAAATTCCATGTAAATAGCTGAATATTTCCACCATTAAAGAGGATCTGATCTGATCTAATCTGAAGAATTCTGAAATTGGTAGAATCTGAGAGTTAAGATGTAAAAGATAACAGTGAGTAAAGGCTTTGAAAGAGAAAGGGGATAATCAGTCATAAACATGTATTTCTACAAATGTTATAGACTTTGAGTTATTCGAATTCTTAAGGTTTTCTTGCTATGAGATATGTAATCAAACTGACATTTCAGTTATTGTAATATCTCTTTTTCCTCATCTCTTTTCTTTGTCTTATTCACATGTGACATTTGAGAATGAATGTTCTTGACAAAACGGTTGCGCGACGGTTTAGACTATCTTGAGACAAGCTCTCCCTATCTATTTCTCTGGAAGAGTTGTATTGGTTCTTATGTATTAGCTGTCTTTTCATTCTAATATATTTGATCTTTTACAAATCCGTTCTCACTAATGCTAATAAATCAAATAGATTTATGCTCAACCCAAACACGTCCTTTTAATAACTCACCTCCCATCAATTGGTGATAACTTTCGTGACTCGCTTAATTCTCCTTCAATCTATAATATCTATATAACTTATACAAAAGAAGACAGTTCCGTAGAAAGATTGGTTTCAACATCCTGTCTTCCTATTTTAACCTTGAATTTTCAAATCATTTACGATTTTAACATTGATTTTTCTAATTGTTTGTTTTTCGTTTTTAACCTTAAGTTATTAAATATTTATTCTGTATTACACGTTTCCTTGCTACGACATCAACGTGGGTTCAGTTGGGCCTTTGTAAATGAAGGTCGGTTCTTTTATCAATTACACTTGTTAAGCTCATCGACTTCTTTCGATTCCGCAAGCTTTGCACAGCATCTGCACAAATACACAAGAAAATCAGAAGCAGAATCAAAACAAAACCTAATCAATCACCGATTCAGAAAATAATGGATCCTTAATCTTCCGACGAGTCCGGCAATCGGAATAACTCTTCTTAAGCTCATTAGTATAGCTTTCTTCTGAAGAAGCCTCGTCTGGGTATTTTCGGTTGGTGCATCTGGATCATTTGCACAGGAAGCTTCACGTTCACGTTGAAAATCTTGGATTTACTTTTGCTATAGTTGGGTTTATACAATCGCTTATATATTTGATTTGTCATGATAGCTTGTTATGTATTTTTTGCCTATTTATTTCTTTTTTTTTTCTTTTCATACGTTTGATTTTTAATGATAGTCTACATTTATATTTTCCTCGTGTCTGTGTGCGGAATGAATTCCAATGGTTCATATCGCTTTTTGCAAATTGCAGAGAAAAAATTGCGGAGGTAATGATTTCATAAGTTTTGCTATTTAATAAAATTCATGAATGAATTCCACCATTCAATTCTTGTTTTATTATAATTGTTGCATACTGATATTTTTTATTATAAAAGTTTTAGAATCTACAAGTAGTTTTACTTATTGAGTGCTTTGTATTGGGTTCAGACGGGTTGAGGGATTGGATTGGAAATTGTCAGCTCTACCAAATATAGATTTGACAATTAAAAATATTATTGTCAAAGCTGGTTAAAATGTTGTATAAAATTCCTTCAAAATCTAATGCAAGCAACTAAACATGTTATTTCACTTATTTTAATGTTTTTTATTAGAAAATAAAACAAAATTTGACATTAATTGAAATTTTGACTTTCAAATCATTAATAAACTTGCACTTTAGGTCACATAGGAGTAAAAATATGTAGTGAAAAATAATTTCCGAGTACAACCTGTAACAGTGGATCGGTACAACCGGTCCGGTGACTGATACATTCGGTTTGATTTTTTTAAAATTTATAAATTGGACGGTTTAAACCGGTATTGGTCTGGACCGATCCAGTTCTAAACATATTTTTTTATTATAAAAAAAAGTAGATAATAAAATCTACTTCTCAACAGTTACTTTTTAACTTTTAAAAAATTACTTTTCAGAAGTTGAATCAAACAGAGTCCTAAATATTGTCAAACGCATTTCACTTCATTTAGAGGCGGCCATTTCGCAAATTCTGTTGGCTTTGGGTTGGCTTTGATAGGAGTATTAGAGACTTAAAACGCAATCCAAATCCGTCCGTTTAATAAACAGATTGAAATAGTCAAACCTCAGCCAACCCGCCTTAACCCGTTTGATCCGTTTAACTTTAATAAATTTTTTACTATTTATTTTCTTAATTTCTCATCTAATGTCTTGTATAATAAACCGACTTACGGTATGCTTCTGTCCCAGCTAGGGCAAGAGCTGCTACTGGTTCTAGAATGCTTCTCTTCTCCTCAAACATGTCTTGTGATATGAGAAATAACATTATTATTCATGAGTAGTTAAACTTCCATATGTTAGAAAAAACAAATTTTTATCTGGCAGCTGGTCGGGTTTTGGTGGGTCATAATTGTGCTTAGCTCTAAACAGATTGGGTTTGATCCGTTTACTAACAGCTGAGAAATCGTAGAACTGATTGCAACTCGTTTATAAACGAATTGAACCTGCCTAACCCGTTTATTTTTTAGAATAAACAAAAAAACAAGATGACAATTGCCAATATTTGTTAACCATACGAAAATAAGAAAAAACTCTTCCATGGTTCATATGGATAAAACAGTCACATAGAAGGTGATGCACAATTACCAAAATTATTATAAAAATGGTTCTACACTTCCACAGAAAATGGTACAAAGCAAAACGATTATGTATCAAAAGAGACAAAAAAAAAATATTGAAAAATAGAAGTTAAAACTTGCCGCATTATGAAAGACCAGTGCACAATACTTTCTATAGGATCTGGTTTGGACATACCCACAAGAATCTTGAAATACATAGAAGAAAAAATTGCTGTCATGCCAAAGATGAAACTCATCAAGTAATGGCTCGAGGCTCGAGCACTCCATTTCAGATCCTACGATCACCTATCGTACGCGTGATGACATTTCTGCTGTGATTACTTTCACAAAACTATTTTAAAGTGAGACAGTGGTTTAAGTTTTTCGTCTTACAAACTTCAAGTGTTATTTCATTTTTTCCCCCTTTTCCTTGTGCTTGACAGGAGCATGATCCAATTGAAAGAAGTGAGAAAGTTGATACTATCTCATGACCTACCTACTGAAAAACAGCTTTAAGGTATGCACTTTTTCCAGATTTTCAATAATGAGCGATGATATCACAAGTTGTGTCTTCGCAATCAATCAACTTCTTCATGCATGTATTGCAGTCATGCGGAGCTGATGTAAAAGCTCTTATTAGATGCATTAAGATCTCTTTGAAATGAAGTTCTTATTACCGTATTTACCTCACTGATTAGTATTGCTTGCTTTATGGAAAACAAGCTAAGACATATAGTTAAAACCCTGTTTGGTGCTCTGAAAATGTTCCCATCCCAATGCAGGGATTGCTTCGAATATGTTTGGCTGAATATTTATCCGACAGCAATTCCAATCTAATTTAATGTTTTTAGGTTCATCCCAGCGTACACACCATGTTAGTAAACTCTGTTGCTTCTCCTTTCTCAATCATGCTCACTTTATAGATGAGAAGCCATATTGAATATCATTAAGGTTTACAACTTTTGATACATTTACTTTTCTGTACAGTTAGTGACTTTACTTGGAATAATCTTTCAAGTTAACAAAATATTTGAATTCCCCAAGTTATATGATCTTCCAATAACACACAGAGACTCGAGTTCATATTCTTGGACTACTTGGATTAATGAAAGTGCTACTATTCATAGCATTTTTACACTTGCAAAATTGGGATCCATATACATAGATCACCGATGGCTCTAAAGCTCATGGTGAAAATTATCAATAATGTAGTATAGGAGCATGTATTATAAAGCTTCTCAAACATATATTTGACTGAGAATGTTTGATACCGTTTTCTCATTCTGTGTCTCAATTGTGAATAATTCTCTAATGATGTTTTGTGTTCATGCAATGTTGTAGTCTTTTTTACTGGATCTTAAAGTTTCTAGACATTCTTAAGGCATTTACTTGCAATTTCATCAAGTTCACCAATTGTAATATTCATAACTTAGAATTTTTTTTATGTTTTCGCACGTGCCCTTCACTAGTATAATACAATAAAAATATAAAAATAATATGAATGATATATAATCCGTAATATATACTTTCAATATATAACATATATACAAAAATGATAGATGATGCTACTTCCCTCAGGTGATCCGTGGGCAGCATGTCAATGTACTGGCCTAAGCCAATCAAGTCTGCCAACATTAATGGGACAAGTAGCGAACCCAAGGATAAAGAGTATATGCCATGGTTTATCCATTCAGCTAATAGAATGCGGATACTCTGTGATGAACACGCCTGTGATGGGTGTGTGATGACAGACAGTCCCGAAGGGCAAAATTGTATTTTTGCCCTCACATGACATGCTTTATATGATAAAAATACAAATTTATCCCATGGGGGCTGTCTCTCATCACACGCCCATCACAAGCGTGTTCATCACAAAGGATCCGTGTCCAGCAAATAAATGTCCGTTAAGAAACGTTTTTTTATAATCGCACTTGTGTATATTCGAAGTTATAGACTTGTAGGTTGTAGATTATATAGTTGATAATTTATCACAAAAAAAAAGGTTATATAGTTGATAAGAATTAGATCAATAGAATATATACCTATGAAAAACATCGAAAAATCAATACACATTAAGTTGATAAGACTGCACGCAAATGTCCCCAGTGGTAACAGTAAATGCTCTACAGCAAAAAGACATGAAAACGCGTGAACAGAACTGAGTCCTCCTACTCCATTGCTAAATATAAAACAAACCTGGAGAATAGAGTCTATCACAATTTTTAAAATAAAAAATAAAAAAGTTAATATAATCATAATCAAAATCTATGTGGCAAACAACATACAACCCACAATTACATTAATCCATTGCATTATCTCAACCAAGTTTTAAATTTTGACGACATGCCGGTGAAATATCGTCATTTCTAATCTAGTGACACGAAATAAAAGGGCAATATTCTCTCATGTCGGAAATATTTTGCGATATTTCGCCAGATCCCTTGACAAAATCTAAGTCGAAATCGAAATTTAAAACCTTGGTCCCAACCAACAAACAGTAGCCCTGCAATCTACAATCCTTGTATCACTTACTGCTGAAAGCTAATACCTAGATACAGACAGGCGAAGAAAACAAGTCACATAAGAGAACTTGTATTGATGTGATTAGTAAAAATAAACAAACATTTCCTATTTATATTACTGAATCCTGTATATACTACCAAGATGTCTAAACATTAAACATTAAACTAAAATTAAAAAGAACAAAAAGCCAAGACCTCGAAAACAAAAATGAAAATCATTTCCTCATAGAACCCAAAGCTGACAGAAATAGGAATTTTATAAAACAATGTGTAGACCCATTTACCTATCTCTTAGTAAACTCATATGGGTTCTCTTTAATTTCCTCGAAAACCACCATGAAAACCATCATGTCTACCATTGAAATTGTTTCAACCGCCAAATTCATTTATAAGAGGTTGAGAAATAAGGAAGTGGAGTATGATTACAAAGAAAAAATGAAAAGAGGTAAATATAGATATAGAGAAGTGACATAGGTAGACGAGCTGGTCTAGTGGTTTTATCAAGCATGTGCGATATGGGAAGTAAGCTTCTGTACATAATACGACAAGAAGAGGAAAAAAAGAAAAAGAAGAAGAAGAAGAAAATCAAAATAGTAGCTTGTTTTTTTTTGGTAAAAAAAAAAAAAGTAGCTTACGAGGATCTTAGAGCCAACATAAGGTACCAAACCACGGGTCACCAGAATGCAATCGTCGGGGAGAGATGTAGCTGGAATTTTGTTAGAAGGTCAAATTCAAAGATTTTGATCATCAATTTTAATGGAAGAAGCTTGTTTCAGATACATTTGAAACAGGCATTATAGATATTAAAGATGGAGACTGAAGAAGAAGGAAGTTTGGGAGATTACGTGGCATTGGTGCGTGTTTGATATACACGCGTTTAATGGCAGAAATGCTATGTGTTAAGTGTTTTTAGTTAGTGTAAAGGCTGAAAACGTCTAACAATATCAGGGTTTTCAAATAATATGAAGGCTAAAAATGTCAAAAAGATTAAAAATGTATGAGTAAAATGGAAAAAAATATGGCAAAATTTGAAACACTCCTACAAACAGAAATGTTACTTTTATATAAGGGTATAGATAGGGATTTATGATTAACGGTATTTAAGTAAAAATCCAAAAAATGTTATTGCTTTTAACAGATGTACAAGAAGCACAGGATTATACAAAAAAGGTAAAGGGAGGTCTTAGCAATATACGCATAACTGAAGGTAGGTTTCCGTAACTTACCCTAAACTTTTTTAGGGGAAGATTATTTTAGATAATAAACTTTAAATATTACTATGCGGGATCTACTAATTAATAGGCATTGTAGAATTATCTAACTAAAGTTTCACTTAATTGATCATTTTATTTAGAGAATTAATTAGTAGTTAATATTACAAGTGAGTTACTATTGGATGTAATTTTTAAAAATTATAGTTTTATACATATGTTTTCTAAAATTGTAATCTTAAATAGATTTATTTTAGGGAAAATTACAAAAATCACCTATTTTAGGAGATTTATTGCGAAAAAATATATTGACTAAAAGGTTTTACAAACCAAGTATGCGAATACCAAAATAATTGCAATACAGTCCTCTGTCACATGATAGAGGAAGTGTCAGATTTGTCTCACCTCTTTAGTTTTTAACAAAAGAACAAATACCCTAACTACCCTTATCCCATTCTCTCTCTCTTTCTCTCTCCTTATACACTCAGTGTGCATCCTTGCACACCAAGTGTGCATCCTTCTCATTGCTTTCTCAAAAAAACAAAAATACCTAAACTACCCTTACCTCATTAACTCCCTCTTTCTCTCTCCTCGCACACTAAGTGTACATCCATGCACACTTACAATGCATCCTTGTAGACTGACAATGCATTACTGCACACCGAAGATGCACACTGGGGTGTGCATCCTTGCACCATGAGGTGTGCATCCTTGTACACATTGGAGTGTGCAGTAATGCCAGTGTGCATCCTTCTACACATTGGATTGTGCATCCTTGCACACTGGGATGTGCATCCTTGTACACATTGGAGTGTGCATCCCTGTACAGAGTGTGCATATTGGAGTGTGCATCTTGGCACACAGGAGTGCGCATCCTTGTGCACATTGGGATGCGCATCCTTGTGC
Source organism: Pachysandra terminalis (assembly GCA_031762675.1). NCBI lineage: Eukaryota > Viridiplantae > Streptophyta > Magnoliopsida > Buxales > Buxaceae > Pachysandra > Pachysandra terminalis. The sequence goes on along the minus strand of JAUPMG010131126.1, from coordinate 3,655 downwards.
ACATTGGGGTGTGCATCCTTGAACACTGGGGTGTGAATCCTTGCACACTTGGGTGTGCATCCTTGCACACTGGGGTTTGCATCCTTGTATACACTGGGGTGTGCATCCTTGTACACATTGGGGTGTGCATCCTTGCACACTGGGGTGTGCATCCTTGTACACATTGGGTGTGCATCCTTGTACACAGTGGGGTGTACATCCTTACACACAGGGGTGTGCATCATTGCACACATTGGAGTGTGCATCCTTGCACAATGGGTCTGCTTCCTTGTACAAATTGAGATGTGCATCCTTGCACACTGGGGTATGCATCCTTGTGCACATTGGGGTGTGCATCCTTGTATACATTAGGGTGTGCATCCTTGCACACTAGGATGTGCATCCTTGCACACTAGGATGTGCATCCTTGCACACTGGGGTGTGCATCCTTGTGCACACTAGGGTGTTCATCCTTGCACACTGGGGTGTGCATCCTTGTACACATTGGGGTGTGCATCCTTGCACACTGGGGTGTGCATCCTTGTACATATTGGAGTGTGCATCCTTGCACACTAGATTGTGCATCCTTGCACACTAGGGTGTGCATCCATGTTCACATTTGGGTGTGTGAATCCTTACACACTGGGTGTGAATCCTTGCACACTGGAGTGTAAATCCATGCACACTGGGTTGTGCATCCTTGCACACTAGGGTGTGCATCCTACCACACTGGGGTGTGCATCCCTGCATACTGGGGTGTGCATCCCTGTACACACTGGGGTGTGAATCCTTGCACACTGGGGTTTGCATCCTTGTACACACTGGGGTGTGCATCCTTGTGCACATTCGGGTGTGCATCCTTGCACACTGTAGTGTGCATCCTTGCACCCTGTGGTGTGTATCCTTTTGCACATTAGGGTGTGCATCCTTGTACACGTTGGGGCGTGCATCCCTGCACACTGGGGTGTGTATCCTTGCACACCAAGGTGTGCATCCTTGCACACTGGAGTGTGCATCCTTGTGCACACTGGGGTGTGCATCCTTGTACACATTAGGGTGTACATCCTTGCACATTCCAATGTGTACAAATATGCACACCCCAGTGTGCAAAGATGCATACTCGAATGTGTACAAGGATGCACACTCCAATGTGTACAAAAATGAACACCTCAGTGTACAAGGATGCACACTCCAATGTGTACAAGGATGCACACCCTAGTGTGCACAAGGATGCACACCCCAGTGTATAAGGATGCAAACCCCAGTGTGTACAAGGATGCACACCCCATTGTGCAAGGATGCACACCCCAGTGTGCAAGGATGCATAATCCAGTGTGGAAGGATGCACACTCTAATGTGTACAAAGATGCACACCACAGTGTGCAAGGATGCACACTCCAATGTGTACAAGGATGCACACCCCAGAGTGCAAAGATGCACAATCCAGTGTACAAGGATTCAAACTCCTGTGTGCAAGGTTGCACACTCTAATGTGTACAAAGATGAACACCCCAGTGTGTAAGGATGCACACCCAATGTGTACAAGGATGGTGTGCACAAGAATGCAAACCCCAGTGTGTAAGGGTGCACACCCCAGTGTGTACAAAGATGCACACCTCAAAGTGCAACGATGTACACCCCAGTGTGCACAAGAATGCAAACCCCAGTGTGTAAGGATGCACACCCCAGTGTGTACAAAGATGCGCACCTCAAAGTGCAAGGATGTACACCCCAGTGTGCAAGGATGCACACTCCAATGTGTGCAAAGATGCACACACAAGTGTGCAAGGATGCACACCCTAGTGTGCCCTATGAACACTCCAATGTGTACAAAGATGCACACCGCAGTGTGCAAGGATGCACACTCGAATGTGTACAAGGATGCACACCCTAGTGTGCAAGGATCAAGGATGCACACCCCAATGTGTACAGGGATGCACACCCCAATGTGTACAGGGATGTACAGCCCAGTGTGCAATGATGCACACCCCAGTGTGCAAGGATGCACACTCCACTGTGTGCAAGGATGCACACTCCAATGTATCCAAGGTTGCACACCCCAGTGTGCAAAGATGCACACTCCAGTGTGCAAGGATGTACACCCCAGTGTATAGAAATATGCACACCTCAGTGTGCAATGATGCACACTCTAATGTGTACAAGAATGTACACCCCAGTGTGCTAGGATGCACACCCTAATGTGTGCAAGGATGCACACCCCAGTGTGCAAGGAGGCACACTCCAATGTGTATAAGGATGCACACCCCCGTGTACAAGGATGCACACTCCATTGTGCAAGGATGCACAGCCCAATGTGCAAGGATGCACACTCCAATGTGTGCATGGATGCACACCCAAGTGTGCAAGGCTGCACACCCCAGTGTGCAACGATTCACACCCCAGTGTGTAAGGATGCACATTCCAATGTGTACAAGGATGCACACCCAGTGTGCAAGGATGCACACCCCACTATGCAAAAGGATGCACACGCCAGTGTGCAAGGATGCACACCCCAATGTGTAGAAGGATGCGCACCCCAGTGTGCTAGGACGCACACTCCAATGTGTACAAGGGTGCACACTACAATGTGCAAGAATGCACACTCTAATGTGTAGAAGGATGCACACCCCAGTGTGCAATGATGCGCACCCCAGTGTGCAAAGATGTACACCCCAATGTGTGCAAGGATGCACACCTCAGGGTGCAAGGATGCACACTCCAATGTGTACAAGGATGCACAACCCAGTGTGCGAGATTGCACACCCCATTGTGCAAAGATGCACACTCCAATGTGGGTAAGGATGCACACCCCAGTGTACAAGGATGCACAATCCAGTGTGTTAGGATGCACACTCTAATGTGTGCAAGGAGAGACACCCTATTGTGCAAAGATGCACACCCTAGTGTGCAAGAATGCACAATCCAGTGTACAAGGATGCACACTCTAATGTGTACAAGGATGCATACCCCAGTGTGCAAGGATGCACACCCTAATGTGCACAAGGAGGCACACCCCTGTGTGCAAGGATGCACACTCCAGTGTGCAAGGATTCACACCCTAGTGTGCACATGGATGCATACCCCAGTTTGCACAAGGATGCATACCCCGGTGTGCAAGGATGCACACCCCACTCTGTACAAGTATGCACACCCAAGTGTGCAAGGATGCACACTCCAATGTGTACAAGGATGTACACCTCAATGTGTACAAGGATGCACACCCCAGTGTGCAAGGATGCGCACCCCAGTGTGCACAAGGATGCACACCCCAATGTGTAGTAGGATGCACACCCCAGTGTGCAAGGATGCGCGCCCCAATGTGCACAAGGATGCACACCCCAATGTGCATCTTCTGTGTGCAGTAATGCATTGTCAGTGTACAAGGATGCACTGTGCTTGCTCACTCCCAAGTGTAGGAGTTCGAAGAAATATAATACTCGGTGAGTCTGAGGTCGAACCACAGAGAGCATGGATTTCAAAACAAACAAGGGTTGTCACAGATTTAATAGGGGAAATAGGAATTTTAAGCTAAAAATTATCAGAAAATTAAAGGGAAACGATGGGTTAAAATTAAAAGAAGAAATAGCGCAGGCATCGGTTCGGATCTATGTTCCGATATGAATTCTATGTAACCATGAATAAAACATCATATGATTAATTGTTTTGAAACCCTTTC
>JAUPMG010131116.1:0-11492 GCA_031762675.1 Pachysandra terminalis | reverse complement strand
AACTTATTTAACTAAGTACTGAAATTACATTGAATAAAACCCTACTACAAGATCTAGGAAAATCATCGAATAAAACTATTTATAATTAAAATCTTCAAAACATCCTTGTTCTCTACCTTGGTCCTCATGGTTCATGTGTCCATCAACTATAGGTCTTGAAATATGTTGTGCTCGAAAGTGTCAGCTACACTTAGCTCAGTAAATAAACGAATTGAACATGGTTTATAATTTGAAGTAGGGCCAAGGTCACTCTTCAATGGTAATTAGTATAAGTAACGAATTATAAGTCAACATGTATATAATGTGTGCTGAAAGTGCAAGTATGAATGAGATGTATACAAGACATGTAATCTGATGCAATAGAAGTAATTAGTATGATATAACATGCAATGTAATGTTTGATTCAATTATTAATGCATGCTGTGCACCTAACAAGTATATTCACCGCGTGTGATTTAACAAACAAACCTAATATGCAATGCAGGTTGTTGTATAGTATTCGTTTAATGTATGGTTCACACCCGATCAAACCCCTGGCTAAGCAAGATTATATCATCCCCCTAATACACGACCTGAATAGGGGGTTATTCCATGTCCGCATCATAGTTTCTAGGACTTGCGATCTAGAGGTCCTAATTTCCTCACTTTATTTCCGATCATAGGGAAAAATTCCAGGGCGTGTGAGTCATACATAAACAGATCTACTAATAGATTTTCACTCGGTCATCCATCCAACAAGATGGGCATTCGTCTCGCAAGACAAGAATTAAAATAGGTATATTGAGATGGCTAGTCCCTCAACTCCAGAAATAATTATGTACAAGTCTCCTCACCTATTGTGATTTCCAGATCACAACAATCTCCTTAAAGTCCTTAAAAATTCAGTAGTATGAATTTACATGCAAAGGGTGTAGACCTATAGACTAAATCCATGGTCTTAAGGCATATGAGGTGCAAGTGATAGGATGCACGTTAACTAAGCATGAAATTGATGTGTACAATGTGTAATAAGTCTACCTAGCATGCTGGACATGTTAAAAATACATAAAAGCAATCATATCAAAATACCATGTTCCAAATAGCATGAAAAATAGTTCAAATAAGGTACGAGTATTTGAAACATGCAAAATCAAGCATAACTAACATCAAATTTGGTCTAATAAGGTCAAAATACACATGCTCATAAAAATTCAATCAAAACAAAGTTGAACATTTTCAGCGCGCCTTAGGGTTGCCGGTGGGATTTCGGCGAGTGCTCGGCTCGTTTGTCGGTGTGCCGAGTGGTCGCCGGGGTTTCTGTGTGAATTTTTTGGGTTTCAGGGTTTTGGTCTCAGGCTTGAGCTCGGCACATTCTCGGCTCATTGAGAATTCGCTTGGCGTGAAAACCAGGGGGTTAATGGTCACAAAAGGACGCTCAGCGCGTTCTCGGCTCATCGGGTACTTGCCGAGTGTTCTTCTGGGCTGGTTCGGGGCATGCTCGGTTCGCTGAGTACTTGCCGAACAGCAGTTTCTGGGTAGTGTTTCCAAAATTCTGATCTAACTATAATTCGAATCAATTTTCTTCCTTAAGTAACCTTCCTTAATATTAAATTCCGAACAAAACCCAATTAAAATACTTAGGAAAACATATGTAAATAATTAGTAGTTAAATTACTTTGAAAACTTTTGAAAACTAATATAATTTTGAAAACTTAGTTCATATGGTTGAAAATTAAACTTGAAACTCTACTTAAACCATAAAACAAGTTAAATTCGAATACTTACCTTGATGTTGCTGAGTTAGAGTGGAGAATTCAGCTCTGCTCTTCTTCTTCTCCGTAGCTCTAAGGATTGTTTGTGATTTTCTAAAACAGGCAAGGCCTCTTATTTATAGTAATTTTGCCAACTTCCTAGTTCTATTAGTATTAGTCTTTGTATTTTAATCCTATACCTTCATTGAGATGTATTAGATTCTAAGCCTTTAGATGAATTCCCAGCTTTCCTAGTTCAGCTTTGTTTCTATGTTTAAAGTTTTGAGTCCTAGCAAGTTTCTAACTCCTATGAAAGCTTCTATTACTGTTTTTAATCCTAACTATTGATTGGAGTGTATTATGTCTTGCAAGATCTAAACCACTCATTACAACTTAAGAGGTTATGATTGTGTGTTGCACTTAGTTTCCTAATTGTACAACCCACCAATCACAATCAGTCAAAAGTCAAATAATATAGTTATTTACAACAAATTTAAATTAACTCCTAATTTTATGGTATGTACACCCAAGTCCTATATTTGGTTTGGGTTATTAAAAGTAGCCACCCTAAAGTGGAACAAGGAGATATTTGGGAGAGTGGAAGTGAAAAAGGAGACGGGGTAGGATCAAAGAGCTGGATAGTATGGGGGCACAAAAAACCAAATTTTTTTTATCACATGGCAAATGCTCGCAATAGGGTGAATAGTATTCATAGAGTTGAGGTAGATGGGGGCCACCTTTGAAGAAACAAAGGAAGTCGAGAAAGCTGTGGAAGGCTATTATCAAGGTTTTAAATTTTGTCCGTATGCCTACGAAATTTTGCCAAAATGGCCCCCAATGAAACGAAATGTAGGAGAAATTTGCTGAATTCCCCCTTTTCCCCCATTTTGTCGAAATTTTGGCGAAATATAGCGAAATATTTCCCCAATATTTTTCCAACTTGGCAAAATATTCTGCCAGGTCGACGAAATATTGTGAAATATCGCCAGAAAAACTCTGACGAAATATCTGGTGATATCAAAATTTTAAACCTTGGCTATTATATGGGTCTATTTCAAGATTCAGCATTCTTGTAGACCGATTCTTGATGGGGTGGATTTTCAAATGATTTATCCGGTGGAGAGGGATGTTATGCGTTTTTTTTTTTTTGGTGGTTTGGTGACTGGTGAAAGAGTGTAATGGGGACAGGGCTTCGGGTCCGGATGGGTTCACACTTACATTGTTCAAGAGGTGTTGGGAAATCATCAAGGGTGACCTAATGGCAGTTTTTTAGGAGTTCCATACTTCTACTTCCTTTGAAAAGAGTGCCAATGCTACGTTTATTCACCTATTGCTAAGAGGGAAGGGGTGGTTAATATCAAAGCCTTGTGGGAAGTCTTTATAAGACCTTATTAAAGGTGTTAGCAGGAAGGCGTAACAGGTATTGTGTCTTTGTCGCAAGGTGCCTTTGTGGGACGAAGGCAGATTTTGGATGGAGTATTCGTGGCTAATGAACGCATTGATTCTATTGCTAGGAAGAGGGAGGTGGATCATGTTTCTAAGCTTGATATAGAGAAAGCTTATGATCCATATCAATTGGGACTTTGAAAAGGATGGGGTTTGGTGTGAAATGGAGGAGTTGGATAAAGTTTGTGTTCCAGCAGTTTCCTTCTCAGCGAATAGGGTGTCGACTGGCATCTTTAGGGCTTCAAGGGGCGTTAGGCAAGGAGATTCCCTATTCCCTTCCTGTTCATCTTGATCGTAGAAGCTTCGAAAACCCATTCAGAAAACCGTGGAATGTGGTCTGTTGGAGGAGATGGCAGTTAGTGACTAAACACCTAGGATGTTGCATCTCCAGTTTGCAGATGATACTTTGATCTTCCATATGTCATCCCAGGCCCAGCTTCTAACTATTAGGTACACCTTGGTATAATTCAAGGTGGTGTCTGGACCACTGTTAGCAAAACGCCGTTTAAAACTCTGTTTTTTTTTTTTCAAAAAAACACGTTTTGATGCTTAAATGTTTTAAACTTAGTTTAAAACTTTTTGTAACGAAAAAAACGCGTATTTTTCACTAAAACGTATTAAACACGTTTTATATATTTTACGTTTAAAACTTTTCAAAAAAACTTATCGTCTTTCCTTTTTAGATCTGAAATATATATATATATTTTCCATGATTCAAGGGTTTTATTGAATCTTTTTATTAGCTTTTATCTTTTGATGTGTTATTTTCATTCAGAGGTTTAAGTATTTTTTTTTTTTTGTTAATTTTTTTATCTAGTGCTATTGTGATTCAAAGTCTACCAACTCTCTAGACTTACTATGGAATAATAATAAAAATGGCTTTTAATAGAGAGATGAAAAAAGAGATGAACTTATTTATTGTTTTATTTTTTATTCTATTATTAAAGTTAAAATTTAAAATCTTTAATACTAAATTATATTTTCATAAAAAATAAATATTGGTAATATTTAAGTTTCTTATAGTAGTGAATGTAAATTATTTAGAATTATAAGTTAGTTTTTAGACTAATACTATAATATTTTCTTAAATTTATTGGTAATTAACTGATAGTTTCACTTTTATGTTCACGTTTTTTTCATATTTTTTTATTTTTATTTTTTATTTTTTTTATCTCTACCGTATTAAACTCGAACAATTTAATCAACGTATTTTTTACGTTTTTGTTTTATTGACCGTTTTTTTGACTTCGTCTTTTTGAGTAAAGACCGTATTAAACTTGATATTTTGCCGTCTCGTTTTTTTGCCGTATCACGTTTTGCTAACAATGGTCTGGACTGAGAGTCAATTTGTCTAAGAGTGAGGTGTTCTGGATTGGTGAGGCGGGGAATTTGGAAGAATATTGTGTGTAAGAAAGGTAATCTCCCAACGAGATACTTGGAAATCCTCCTCGGCGGGAGGAGGAAGAGGAGGAGTTGAAGCCCTATTTGTTTTTTTTGATCTGAACAAAGCCCTCCTTTTGTTCTTCTCTTCGATGCAAGAAAATAACCTGTAAACCCTAAGCTTTGTTTGCCTATTTTTATTCTTCTCTTACCTTTATTTCTGTAATTACAAGTTTGCCACTGTCTTGTAATTACAAGTTTCTCTTTTATTTCTGTAATTACAAGTTTGCCACCAATAGCTTGTAATTACAAGTTTATCTTATTTTTATTTCTGTAATTACAAGTTTGCCATCAATAGCTTGTAATTACAAGTTTTTGACCAAGATGTGATTTAACTGTAACTAAAAGTTGGCCACAAAGAAACTAATTTTTAAAAATATAATTAAACAATAAAAAATAGCCGTGTCTTCGAATCCTATTTTTTACGGTTTGCCGAATCTGACACCTCATATCCGTGTCAGACTCTGACACTCGTACCCGTACCCGTACCTATGCAACATAGTTGAAAGGTTTAAGAAAAAGTTAGCATTGTGGAAGGTCAAATACTTATCAAAGGGTAGGAAAGTGATTTTGAATAGGATCTCTCTTGCAAGTCTCCCAATTTATTTTATGTCTATGGGGAGGATACCTTCTTCCGTGGTAAACAGATTGGAAAAACTGCAGAGAGATTTCTTGTTGGAGTGGCTTTGATGAGGCCCCTAAATACGATTTGGTAAGATGCGCTGAGGTGTACAAACCCAATGAACAAGAGGTGTCCTTGCTCTAAGGATTCTACACTCATTTTAAAGGGCGTTGTTGGGGAAATGATTATGGAGCTTTGGGGAAGAGAGGGATAGGTTATGGAGGATCATCATAGCAGCCAAGTACAAGAGGTCAAGAGTTGCTTGGGTGAGTGGGTGGGGTTGTGGAATGCTATATCCTGTATTTTAGAGATTGAATTTAGAGTAGGGAGTTGGTGGCAAAATTTGATTTTGGTCAGATCCGCGGTGTGGAGTTTTCCTTCGTTTCTGATATTTACTTTTTGGTCTCCTCTCCAGGATGCTTGGGTGAGGGAAGTCCTGGTTAGGGATAATGGCCAAGTAGGTTGGAGCTTTTGATTCAGAAGACCTCTTTTGGATAGGGATGGAGGCAATGGCTGATTTGCTTTTGAGGCTCTAGTTGTCTATAGTAGGTTATGGATTGGATACAAGAATGTGGAAGAAGGAAAGTAGAGGAACGTTTTTTTTGGTGATCTTTCTTTGATACTTGATACTTTGAGGGGAATGAGACGAGCTGGTGAAGCTCAGTTTAGAAGTTTCTTGCTCCTTCTAAAGTAGCTTTTTTCATGTGATCAGCATCTCTGGACAGGATGCTTACCATTGATCACCTTGTTAGTATGTAGTGGACAATCCTAAACTGTCATTGTATATGCAAGGCTGATGGTGAGACAACTGTGGCTCCTCTTGATTCATTTGCAAGGCTGCAAATCAAGTTCAGTGCCATTTCCTGATTAGATTCAGATTAAGCTGGGTGTCACCCAAACGGTTTATGGAGATGCTTAATAGTTGGGGCTGGCATGGAGGGAGGAAGCAGGAGATCCTTGCTTTGAAATCTTTATCCATCAGCTGTGTGCTGGACACATTATGTAAGGAACAGAATGGGTGTCTGGTCAATGGATTGGAAAACACTATGGAGAGTATTATTTTGAAAGTGCTTTCGCTGCTTTTCTCTTGGGTCACCTATACACCAGAGTTCAGGGGAGTTTTGTTTTCTATTTTTGTACAGGATTGGGACTCCCTCTTGATTTAGCTATTCTGTGTTAGGGGGTTAGTTTGTTTGGGAGCAGGCTGTGGTATTTGTGTATTCAGGCTGCGATGGTATACGTGTAGTGATGTTTCTATTCCTTTTTGTTTACTGATGTAATTTCACTATTAATACAATATATATTTACTTGTAAAAAAAATTATCACATACTCAGGGAGGTCTTTGAAATTAGTATGTCATTATTTTGAAAGTGCTTTCGCTGCTTTTCTCTTGGGTGAGGGAAGTCCTGGTTAGGTTGGAGCTTTTGATTCAGAAGACCTCTTTTGGTTAGGGATCATTTCCAGGATGCTTGAGAGTTTCTACTATTTACAAGATAATATTATGAGTCCCAAGTCATTCATTTTTGCTATACACTATTTTCAGTTTCCAGGATTATGAGACAAAAAGTGGATTATCGACAACAGATGTTGTAATAAGTTTTGCTATTTATATGTAGTAGAATTGATTGGAAATGATTTTATTTATTTTGTATTATATATCTTTATATCATTGGATGTTAGAAACGAAGATAACTGAAGAAGGTTGGCTTAATCAAATGGTATTTTATTGCATTCATCTGTATCTTTTAACATTTGTAATTTTCTTCTCTTGAAGGACACTGATTCCGAGGAGGAACTGAAGGAAGCTTTCAAGGTCTTTGACAAGGACCAAAATGGTTACATCTCTGCTGCAGAGGTAAATCTCTGTCCAGCTTCTGCTTTTATGAATCTTTTGTTAATTAAGTAGATAGTATTAACAGACATACTTGTAAATTTCAAACAATCCTCTTCTCTAGAGGAATGTAACTTCTTTTTGATTAGTTTCTTTATTTCTTTAAATCTGATCTATAAAGTTTCTGACAATGTATTTGTGCTTGAAATCACACAGCTACGGCATGTAATGACGAATCTTGGAGAAAAATTGACGGATGAGGAAGTGGAAGAGATGATTCGAGAAGCAGATGTGGATGGGGATGGCCAAGTCAACTACGAGGAGTTTGTGAGGATGATGCTTGCCAAGTGATGGCATTTGTTTGGACGTATGGGTAAAAAGACCAAAGTATAAGTTTGTGTAGTATTTGGAAATACCATCTCATCTTCAAATGTTAGCGGGTACGAAATGGGCTACCTATCATGTATCCCTTTTCAAATCTTCATAGTTTGCTGATCTGGATTGAACAGGTTATTTTATCTTAATTTTGTTTTTTTTTTGATTTGAGGCAAGAAGTTCCGTCTCTTTGCAGAAGTTGGTAATGTGGTGTGTTCAGTTTGAATTGTTCTTAATGGTGTGTTTTACTGCCAAGATTTGTTCCATCATTTTCACGATAGTAACTCATCCAACTATTTTGCTGCAGGGGAATTATGGATATAGGGCTGTAAATGAATTTGAGCTATACTTACCCTGGGTTAGGCTCACGCTCGGTATCAAGTTTTGCTAAAATTTAGGCCGTGTTTGGCCTTGTGCTTTTGGATAAGCATTCTTTGGACAAGTGACTTGTCCACAGCATTACCAAGTTGCTTGGTTTGAAAAAAATGTGAGGTAATACGGTTAGCTTAAATACCTTTATAAGATGAACTTACAGAAATTATGTTAAGATGTAGTGAAGTTTTAATGTAAAGGTTTTGTGAAAAAGGACTTTGAATATTAGTCAATAGCTAAAAATTACGATTGGTGAGAAACAATTGTATAAAAAGAGCTTTTGTACATAATTTTAGGCTAGATGGATATATTTGTCTTTTTAAAGAGTATGGAATGAATGTAACAGCTTCTGGCGCAGTTTTTAAAGGAAGCGCAAATCCTGTTCAACCAAAATGGGTTTTTTGAAGTGCTTCTATCCAAAACAGCTTTCAGAAGTGTGACCAAATACCCGAGCATTGGATACTAACACAAGTCTGATGGATACTAGCACAAGTCTGAAGGTTTGAAAAACCGAGTTATGAGATATGTTGCGTTCACATTAGCTATCTTAAGGTTCTTCTACCTTCCCAATGTGGAATCTATTAAGAGGGGGTGTGTGATTCACATATGGGACCCATGTTAGAAAGATTCATTTTTCTAGATGACTTGTTAACCTTTAAATAAAAGGTAAGGCTCAAGTTCAATGAAATTCTTTTATTTTTTTATTTTTTTTTTTATTTTGGACTCGTGGCAATCCATCTCATGTTTTGCACAAATTTATTTATGCTGATTACATCCTAATATTATTAAAATGCAAATGCATCTCATATTTTGAGCACAAATTAGTTGTACGTTAATAAGATCCTAACAATATTAAAGTGCATCATATTTTGAATAGGATTCAACACTTTTAGGGCGATCTCATAAAAAAAAAACTGATTTTAATTCATGGATTTCTCTTTTATATATATAAAATTTATTAAAAAATAAAAAATAAGTTAATCCCAAATAGTCAAAAGACAATCTCGTCTGCGATATTTCACTATGATTTTTTCGACGATATTATCCATGTAATGCGACATGTAAAAGACCGGTGTGATTTTTCTGACAATATTAACCGCCTATGCTTTTTCTGACAATAATAACTACCTAATGCCACGTGTACAAGACCTGTGCTAATGAAGTTAATATATCTTTTAGAATTTTAGAAATAATCGGTCACCCAAGTGATGCTTACTTCACACTTCTCAAATAGTCGTCTCGCTTAAGAGACGAGTTAACAACTCGAGATTTGTTTCTTTCGTAAAGAAGAAAAATGGTCAATTTCATAATTTTCTAGGTAATCCGCTACATATTTTCATGTACAATGTCACTTTAGTCCTATATATAATTTTAGCCAACCAATATATAACCAAATAGGTTTTCTATAACTTTAGCCAAATGATAGATAACGAATGCCCCGCGTAGCTCTGTTAAGAACCCTTCCTAGAGCTAAAAGTCTTGAGGGTCAGGAAAGCTTTCTTAGACATAAAAAGCCTTAATATCCTAAGTCACCAGAACGCTAAGCGGGTGCCAGAGTGAGAATGTGAGAGCGTCAAATTTGAAAATAACTATAATGCAGATTGCCTACAGAGTGTTTGTATATATACGTATAAATTGTAATTTATGTATAAAAATATTTTAATTTCTATTTTTATGTTCAACCACATATACTAGAGAAAGGACATAATATAAAAAATATTTCAATTTAACCTTATATCAATTTAATTTAACATTTTGTTTCAGAATATAACTCGTTTATTTTTATATTTTTCATAAAAACCCCTAAAAAATTATAAGAAAACCCACATATTTTTTACACTTTTACTCTAATTTAACCTTTTTTTTTTTCCTTTTCTTTTCAGAATTATATTTTCATAAAAACACCCAAAAAATTACGAGAGAACCACATATGTTTTACATTTTTACTCAATCCACGGATTACAAAGTCAAATCCACAGATTTTGGGTGTTTCTGCGCTCAAAACGTGGATTCGCATTCTGAGCACCAAAACGCCACCTAATTCACATGCATTGTGTGACTTAGTTCATACACAATGTTTAGGTGTTTGGTGACACTTTTGAAAGCTGCTTTAGATGGAAGGGTTTTTTTTCTAAAAACTCATTTTGGAGAAACAGGTGTGAGGCTGTTTTTGAAAATTGCATTTGAGAGAAGCAATTAACATGTTATAAATTTAAGTAAAATTTTTAAAAAGATAAATTTACCATTTCATTTCTATTACACATTCTTTAAAAAGACAAAAAAATCAAAGAAACCTTAAAATTATCTACAGAACATCCTTTTATATAATTTTCTTGCAACATAATTTGTAACCTACGATTTTGATACAAAGTCCCTTTGAATAAAACCCATCACATAAGGAAGCCTAAATGTACCGTTTAACGTATGGCAAAGCCCCTTTGAATCAAGCCCTTCACGTTGAAGCCTTTCCATTTGTAGTTTTAACTAATCGTATTGATTCAAAGCCCATTTGAACAAAGCCCTTCACATTGAAGCCCTTCCCTTCCCTTTTGAAGGAAAGCCCTTTCATTTGTAGGAAGCTAAGCCGAACAGCCCCGAAATAACCTTACAGCTGACGAGACTGATAAGAAAACCTTAAAGCTAATATAATGATGACGGGCTCCAAATAAATCCCTTTCTCGGCCAGGCTTTTGTTTTGCAGTCTTAGGATCAAAACTGAGCCAGATTGGGGTTGGATCTGATTGCAGGCCAGGCTGAGCCGGAGTCCTTGGCCCGTAAGGCTAATGGGCCCGGCTGTGTACACTGGCCTAGTTCAATCAGTTTGGTCAAGGGAGGTTCATTGACAAAAAGAGAGAGAATAATCTCTTTAATTTTACGTGTTATATTGCACGTGATAATCTTCATTAACAACATTCTAACATAACTTTGTAAATATTTGGAACTTGTTTTGGCATTAAATATTTAATCATTAATTCTGTTTTATAATTTCATGAAGAAAATGAAATTAAGATATTTAGTGAAAGCTTTAAGTTTTTTTAATTCATAAACTTATTCTCAAATAGCTTTATTCTATTTGTTTAAATTATGAAATGTCTGGACAAGTACATGAACTTACAAAAGTAAAAAAAGAAAGGACTAGAAAATAGATTAGAGTTTAGAATATTTAAAATGATTTTTCTAGTAGATATGAAAAATTTAATTTTAGCTATGTGGGATAGGATATTCAGGTGTTGACTTTTTTTTACTGGTTAATTTCTCATCCTATATACTACTTTTTAAACATAAAAAAATATTAAACCAAAATAAAGTACTTAAAAATAAATCACTAAACAATTTTTTTATTTAAGAGCTCCAAAACACCAAAAGTTTAACTCATTTCATGAAAAGAAGTACATTAGATAAAAATATTCTCATAGACTAATAATTCTCACTCTCATCATTCACTATTAAATTATCTATTTTGTGGAATGTGTTATCATTCTGCGCCATATACTCCACAATCATCTTGTTTGCATCAATAATGATTAGATAATCACGAGATAATTATGTAGAATACAAGGACTTTGAACAATATAGACAAATATTAGAAAATAAAATACAAAGTATAACGCATAATTATTAGTTATATTAATTAAATATTTTCATAAAATGAATCTTACTTATATAAGTATAAAC
>JAUPMG010131105.1:0-11492 GCA_031762675.1 Pachysandra terminalis | reverse complement strand
CTAGGTGTATTTTTGTTTTGTGATCAATTCTATATTTGTACATCATTCTTTTATATCTTGAAGAGGATTACGAATAACATAACATTAATAGAAACTAAATTGAAGGCATTTGATAAAATTCAACTTAAAATAGCGGCTTTCGCGTTTGGGGTGGATTCCCAATACTGATTGGCATTCAATTTATCAGCTAGATATGAAGGCTAAATAATCATTATCTCACAAATTGTTAAAACCAGAAAGAACTGTATAGATTCCTCATGTGCATTCCATACTCGATATGTCAAGTATTTATACTTAATAAGTGAGTGATAATTCACTGAGGTGCATTAAGATTCAGAATCGCCTCAATGAGCCTTAGACACCTTGTAAATAAATTAAAACTGATTTCGAATGTTGACGTGGGTGGCATTCATCAAGATGACCGTAATTCTTTGGAGTCATCTTAATTAATACTAGCAAGAGACCCGTACACGCACAGGTAAATATTGAGGAGATCCATTTATGTTTAGGGGTTTCATAACATTAATTATTCAAAAATAATAACAGATGGTTCTAGGGGTTCTATAAATAGTTCTGTAAAAAGGATATACTTCTATTCTTTCCTGGCCCAAAAAATATACTACTAGGTACTACTACTACTACTATTAATAATAATAAATACAGAAAAAGTCTCCCTTCTGAATGGAATCAAAACAAGAACCCTAGCTTTGAGATTCGTACGTAGAAGTGAATGACCAAAAGATAACCCATATATGATTCAAATAACCCTGATATCTGGTAAAAAAAAACATTAAGCTCATGTGCCTTTAGATGATTGATAATAAAGACAATTTAGTTTATAAAAAATGTCATAACATGTTGCAAATAAAAAATACGATAATCTTTGAAAAATGAAATAGATTGTTCATCTACCAACATTAATTTTGATGAGATATAACCTAATGAAATAAATAAATTAAAAAAAAAAAAAAAACAAGGAACATTATTGCCATTATCATGTAAGGGATCTCCTCACATGCACATCTCCATGTGTGTGTGTGTGCGTGTGCATATTAATCGTGGTTTAGGAATTCATTGGAAATATGATATCAATTTGGTTGTGAAAACACCAAAATGCTTTCAAGTCAGATAAACAACGATGTAAGTAAAGCTGCACAACGAACCTGATATTAATTTAATTCCTTCCTGCACTATAATCAAAACTTTCGCAACTTAGACTTCCGAGTAGGAAATAATATTTTAAAGCTAAAGATCGAAGAGAACATGGTCTTAGTGAATATTTTGCTCTCTTTTCATGCTTCTATGAATGATATAGAGAATTGCTGAAACATTTTGCTTCTATTATAAAAGCATTTAGAAATCTTCAATACCATCCTTTGTGTGTGTGTGTGCATGTTTTTGTGTGTGTGTGTGTGTGTGTGTGTGTTCGGAGCAAAAATGAAGTAAACACTAATAAAAAGATAGCAGTAAATTATTATTAAAAGGCCTTTTAAGCTAACAAATCTCTTCTAAAGGCCCTTAATTAATTCTATACTTGATAAAAATCAAGAAAAAGGAATAAACCACACTTCAAAGACTATCATAGAAGATACTAGGCCAAGATATGACCATTACCTCTTAAATCTGCTTTTAAAAGTAGTAGCATATGGCATAACGAAAGTTTTTGAAACAATCCAAAGACTGTTTTAGAGCTTCCTAAATATTGCATGGTAAGACAGTCACAGTAGAAGATAGAGCTCTCTTTTTAATCCCATTTTAGTTTCTCATAGATGAAACCATTTAGTAATTAAAGGAATACCTAGTTGAATTAGTATATATTATTAATAAATCATATTACCTATTTCAAAAAAGGAGACCATCTAATAATCAAAACTAATTATCTAAATACAAATCCAAATACATAAAAGTTATAGCTTTAAATATTAATATATCAAATGACCTGATCAAGGGTAACCATTATTTCAACGTAAAATAGTTCTAGCATTTATATATATGAGAAGTTCAAGACAATTTTAAGGTCTTCCATTAATAAATTATCCACCCAAGGTACGTTGCTCCCTTAAGATATGACCTCCTATGAAGCTTAAGCCATGGCATATATGCTTGGATAGATGTATATGATAAATTATTGTGAAAAAAAAAAAATAGTGAAGAAGTCTTTCTTGCTAAAATACGTACGTTTGGAAAGATGCATACGAGTTCTTTTTGTACTTAAAATTGCAATGAAGAAGCCTCTTTTTGTTAGTTAAAATGTATTAGCAATTTCATATCTAATAGGTCTTATAACTAATAATTTTTGTGTCTCCCATGATTATTGGTTATTAAAGAGTCAATTGTATTCTCTTTCTGATCATTCTTAAATTCTTTTCTTTGATAATATTTATTTCCAAAAAAAAAGTAATCTAGTAATGTGCTAATAATCTTATTAGTTGCAAGGCTATTTTTAAGAATTAATTACAGAAGCCTACCTCAGGTTTTTGTGGGGTTATGAACTAGAGATAGGATGGTTCTTGGTAAAATTTGCCTCCTTGGATACATGAGGTGCCTGGTTTATATTTTATGGAGGGAAGATCACAAAGGAGATCGAGTTTAATTAGCTAAGTTCCAAAAAAATGATGCATCTTAGTTGCCAAAGGGCAATCCATAGCTTTTTGGTAATTAAAGAGGCCAATCCATAGTTTAGTATTACATATAATGTAAGTTTTTTCAACCAAACTAGAGAATTGAAGAAATTTTGTTTGGTGAAAATTAAAAATTGATGTCTTAAACCATTAAGAGATTGCTTTAGTGATTACTAGAGAAAATGTTAAGATTTGCAACATTTTAAACAATATGTCAAGTATTTTCCATTTTCATTTTGATGTTACTTTATTTCATGTAAACTTTCTTCATCGCATATTTGGTGCTATGGTGTGTGGTTTGGTGCCTTTGCTATTGGTAGTAGTCCGGTTAAAGTCCTCATTCACGAGCTTGAAGCCATCCGTTTGAGCCTGGAGTTGGCCAAAGATTTGAGTACTGCAAATTTGATTATTGCTTCTGATAATTTAACGGCAATCTCCTTCTTGAAACCGTCTTGGAGGGGTTGTACTCCGTGAGATTGTAGACTTATGGTTCATAAGATCAAGGAAGTAATGAAGACGTTCATGAAGATTGAGATCACCCACATACATAGAGAGATCAACAATGCTGCTGATTTCCTTGCAAATTATGCTAATGACAGGGATAACCTCTGGGTCCTAGATCCAAATGAGCTACCTCATCAACTTGTTGAGATCCTTGATAAGGATATGCATAGTACTTGGTACCAAAGACTGTAATCTCGTTGTAAATTCTCTTTGTCCTTTGTTGGGACCTTTTTATGAAACTTAACCTCCAAAAAAAATATGAAATGAGAAATATTCTAGACTGACAAGGGAGATTATTACAAGTTTAAGAGCCCGGGGGGAAAGGTTTCTCTAAGTTTACCTATTTACTTTAGAAATTATTTTATACTTTGCCAATCATTTGATGAATTTGTCATAGGTGATATAAAATAGAGTTGTATGAGGTTTTCATATGAAGAAGCTAGCGAGATGATCCTCAAGGTCTAGCATACAGGCTATCCAAAATACAATCAAAGATTAAAAAGACATTTACAACCAATATCACACTTTTATTTTGATTTCACTTGAACCGTCTTGCAAAGGTATTAGTGTGTACTTTATTTCTACTCCTCCATTTGACGTGTACTGAATCCTCAGTTGCTTCTTTGATATTTTTGCTTCATCACTAGCAAGGCTAAGGGAATCAGTGGAGATCCTTGGTTTCTTGGTTGTTGATACCTTTTGTTTCTCCAGAAATTTGAAGACTTCAGTCTTCGAGCGGAACCGCCGATTTGTTGCTGGAGCTTCATAATACTGGATAACACAAATATTTCATATGCTCGGTAAGTAATTCTCACAACAAGAACAAATACCATGAATTGTAACTCAAGTATATATATGTATATATATTTTTCTCTTTTTCTATTTGTTGTTCTTAGAGATATTTCCTTTGTCCAAATGGTAATTGGAGAATACATAAATGAGTAAATCAGTACACACAAACAAAAAGAAGAAAAAAAATAAGTAAAAAATAATAATAAACAAAAAGGAAAAAACATCTTGTATTCTTGCTTAGTGTGTAATCTACAGATATAGATTTCCAAGGTTAATGTCCACAAGGTTTTTCTATATAACTATTTTTATAGGTATAGTTCTATGAATATAGATGTTGAAGTTACAATGACATCTGATCCACAGCTTCAAAAGTTTAACTGTAGTTAAAAAAAAAAAAAAAAAAAAAATTAATCTATATGGTAATTATAAGAATAAGTAGATAAAAATAAAACATTATCATTAACATCAAATCACATAACTTACTTGCAGTTCTTGAAATCACACCTCATCTCCAAATATGAAAATTATTAAATAAAAAAAAAACAGTAGCCAAGAATATACATATAATGCCAGACAGAAAAGGAAATCTCTCTCTCTCACAAATATATACATAAGAAATGGAAGAAGAAATAGTTCATGAAGTGGGGAATGGCAACGACTGAGATTGCAGACCCTTGAACAAAAAGGCCTGAAAGCATCTTACCCTTCAACCTGTAACCATTAGTCTAGCAATTATTTCAAAAAACGAAAAAGAAAAGAACAATAGAAACAACCCTAATATAGAAAAGAAAACAAGAAACAGTTCAAAAAACCTCAGATTACCTTATCCACATGACCCTTACTCCGACCAGAGCTTCGTTGTATCTCCAATATAGTCCAAGAAGGCGGCAACCATTCAGGCCACTGAAAGGCTCTCCGGCCACGCCGTGCTCCTCGTTTCTTACCTGGTTGTGAGCTTGACTCTTCACCTTTTCCTTCATGGGGCATAGATGATGATGATGATGCTGATCCGTCCGACGGCGAGTTTGAAACCTTCATCAGTTCCTGCAACTCCTCCGGCAGCACCAAAGGTTTAGGATTACCTTCAGCGTCGAACTGAAATTCGACATTGAAAACTATTTTTTTTTTATCATTTTGAGCTCCAATCTCCAGTGTCGGAACTGATTGAGCTCCACTTCCATCCTTCTTATCGTCATCATCCCATGGTATATCTGTGTATAGCGGCTCCAACCCAGCGAAGACGTCGCTACTATCGATCGACATAGAGAGAGGAGAGAGAGAGATTTTATCAAAGAGGGAGAGAGAGAGAGAGAGAGATTTCTCTTACAAGTGAGTCTTCGAGTACAGAAGCTACAGATTTATAGATAAAGACAGAACGATTCTGTCTTGGTTCATAGCCTTTTAAGGAAGTTATAAGGATATCAAATGATAGAGGCACGAAAGAATGACCATTACCAAAAGATTTCAGCCGTTGGATTACGGCGAGCTTGAGGTATTGCCATTTAAGGACAGAAAGCGTGTACACATCAGTACATGGAAGAGAAAGAGGTAAATGTTTTGCCATTTCTGGACTGAAGAGAAAGAGGTAAATGTTTTGCCATTTCTGCACTGCTATTCTCAAATTGGCTACCATTTACATCAAAATGTTTATAGCATGAGATGGTCCACAAGTGAGAGAATACATGGTGCCACTGATAGGATGCCTTTGCATTAACCTTGATGTATGGCTATATATATATTATCATTACATGGCCATGCATTAATCATTATTGCATAGTATAAAAGAATTACCATAGAAAGATATTATAAGATCTAATTCTTAGATTTTAAAAAAAATAGCCCCTATGTTCTTTGGGAATTTGAAGTATCCAATTCTATTTTTGAGTTTGGTAAAACCACCCCTTGTTTTAGATATTCACAGATGCGGATACCATTTCATTAGGTTGTAAATAGGACGGGCTGGGCTCGGCCCAAACTAAAATCAGCTGGTCTAAATCCAGCTCGACCCGAACTCAAACTAAACCTATATATTGAGCCTGAACTCAATTCGTCGATTTCAAATTAAATAAAAATGCTACAAAAAATAAAATAAAAATAAAAAAGAAGAAGAAAAATAAAATTTTAAAGATAATATAACATTATATATATATTGGTCCGAACCGTATTTGAAATGGCTAAAACAAATGTAGAAAACTAGAAAAGAAGAAGAAATTTATATTTTTGTAAAGTAATATGACATTACATGCACACATATTTATACACATATATCTATATGTTTGTGCGCTATTCTTTGTATATGTCGATTTGGGCTGGGCGTTTTGAGCTTACAAACTTCAGCCCGAACCCAACCCAAACTCAATTCGGGATCAAACTAAACCCACCCCGAACCCAAACTAACTCATGAGTTCCGGCTCTTATTTGGGTTGGGTGGTTGGGTGGGCTTAGGGCAGGTTGGACCAAATTTACAGCCCTACATTTGATTCTCCATCGCTTATCTTTGTGATTTAACAGTTCCTGATTCTTGATTTGGCCCATTAATCCCATTCTCTTAATTTCTTTGATTCTATCTTAGGGTCTATTTGGATTGCAAGAATTCAGGGGTAGGAATTGGAATTAGCAGGTGTGAATTTCAATTCTTGCGTGTGGATGACCAATTCCTACAGGAATTAAAATTCACGTGGGAAAAAAAAGACACTCAATTCCCATGATTAATGAGAATTATAATTGACACCCTATGGGTGTTTACTATAATCCCCACATAAACTAAGTATTTCGTCGGGCTGGTTTAAATGGGTAACCCACCCCACCCCTCAAGATTCTGGTTTGGTAACTCATAAATCTAGTTAGGGTCAGGTTTGGAACCTAGCCCATTGCCATCCATGGTTCTATGAACCAACCAGTATCGGTCCGTATTGGCTGGTCCGGTTCCAACCCGCAATACAAACTATTGTATTGCGAGGTTATGGATTGGTCTGGTACAACCGTTTCGATAACCGGTATAATCGGTCCTATATATATATGTGTGTGTGTGTGTGTGTGTGTATATATATATTTTAAATTTGTTTAGTGGCCAGTCCAGACCGGTTTCGATCTGGATCGGCCACCGCTCCCGTCGGTCCCGACTAGTACCTTATGTCCGACGACCGATCCCGCTGATCCGAAGACCAATCCCGTCGGTTTGGTCTGGTCCAATTTTTTTTAAATTTGAAATGTGTTTTTTTGGTACCGGTTCAGTACCGGTCCTGGTACATTAAACCTTGTTGCCATCTTCATTTGAGTGAAATAAGAAGTAGTAAACAAAAAAATATACAATAGATAGAGAAATTAGACTATGACGTGTCAACCAAACAACAGAATTTCAATACATATGAATTTGTAATCCAAAGATTTAAAATTCATAGGCATTCTAATTCTCATGTATATATCTTTGAATTCATGCGATCCAAATGTACTCTTATAATAAATTAGAAAGGCAAAAAAGGCCCCCAAAAGGAATAAATTTTGTATTCTTTAGCTTTTCCTAAACTGATCAAAATGAAGGGTCAATAAAAGTAATGAAACTCTTACTAATCTTTCATCGCATCTGAAACAAAGTATATTAGAAAATGAAAATCCATAATGAATGAACGTAATCAAAGATTAGTAGTCCTATGTTTTAGCTTGTGATTTTTTTTTTCCCCGCGGTTAAAGAGCTTCTGATTGATTTTGTTAGGCAATATCTTGAACTAGTAAGAAGGGAAGAAAAGTTGGGCAAAAACTGGGATATATTTAAGTACGTAGCTGAAAACTACAAGTGTATGTTAAGAAAATTTCCATCATTGAGCCATTAATAGGGTACTTCTTCAACAAGTTTTGCAACAATGGGATCATATGTTGCCATCATCTTCTAGGAGTATGGTTGTGAATGCAGCTTCCCATTCTTTCTGAGTAGCTTCATCCACCATTACACCATCAACATAGGGAGTGAATGTCCCTTTAACAGAATCCGTAAGCATCCAGTTAACCTTCGCCGGCACATTGTTGAAGTCAGAGTTTGAACCTGTACCGCTCTTTTTCTTCGATCCAACCCCGTTTGTTGTGTTGCTTTGAGTGCTATCCAAAGGCTATATATAGAACCAATTTAAGAACAAAATGATAAAAACCATAAGAAAGATCATTCAAATTAAAATTTTTATCATCAAGGAATCATTGTTCACCAACCCTATCAGGATTCTCTTTTGATTTCACCTTATTTTCTCCCTTGGTTCCTGTCTTCAGAAAGCAAAGAATCTCTTTCTTTGAGCGGAACATATTGTCTGCTTCATCATAATAATACTGCACAATAAACCATATTCTAATGTTCCATCCCACATAGTTTCATAGTAACGAGAGCATTTCGTCTGGAATTTTGTCTAGAATATTTGCTACACCATGCGTTGCAATGCTTGTACCCTGCGTTGCAACGCAGGGTGTAGCAAATATTCCAGGCTTGTTAGACCGGATGAAATGCTCTCGTAACACTCTTTCTAAAGATAACGTGGAGTGAAAAAAAGGAATGTCCATATTACGCAGGGTACAAGCATTGCAACGTAGGGTGTAGCAAATATTCCAGGCTTGTTAGACCAGACGAAATGCTCTCGTAACACTCTTTCTAAAGATAACGTGGAGTGAAAAAAAGGAATGTCCATACTATTGCTTTAGTGTCTCATATTGTTCCAATAAGTTTCTATATACTCCTACAATTAATCTATTAACTATTATATATTTACAAGAAATTAACTACAACCTTACTAGTCCGATGTCACATAGCTAATGGCATATTAAGAAATAATTATTTTAGAAGACTCCACACTAAATGATAGCTAGTAATTGATGGTGTGGGAAATTAAACTCAAATTAGCATGGACTCCTAATTTATCAGTTTTATGTTTGAGAGTTAAAAAAAATGCCAAATAAAATGGATTCATCAACATACAATTTGATACAAATTTAGGTTTGGCTCAATATTAATCAAAGAATTCGAAAGCGGGTATTGGGGGGGGGGGGTTGATTATAGTCTTGGGAGGAATAATTAAAAGGATGGAGTTGAGTAGTGTTCAAATTTGGGGTGTAATTCGGTCGGTTTAGTGGTCAAACCTAAACCAAACCGAATTACATTACACTAAACCGAAAATCAAATCAAACCGAAATAAAAACCGAATTAGAAAATCGAAAACCAAACCGAACTATAATGGATAAAACCAAAAACCGAACCAAACCGAAATAAAAACCAAAAAATTTAGTTTTTCGGTTCGGTTTGACAAAATTAATACTATTTTATATACAAAACACATAGATACATATATCTTGATAGGGATCTTCTGTTATAAAGATCCCTGATATGCTCCTGTTATGTAAACAGGAGCATGACACGTGTCCTGGGGATCCACTGTTCACCTGCCAATTTAAAACTCCCTAGGTGACTGGTCGGCCCCCTAAGACACGTCTCATGCTCCTATTTACATAACAGGAGCATAACATGGGATCTTCATAACAGAAGATTCCGGTTTCAGGTTCCATATATATCTATATATTATATATAATCTACTTCAGTTTTTTCAGTTCGGTTCGGTTTAGGCAAAGCCTTAACCGAAAATCAAACCAAACTAATTGGGTTTTTTCGTTTTATAAACCATAACCAAACCAAAATGAAAAAAAAAAAAACAAACAAACCAAACCGATTTTTTTTGGTTTGGTTTGTTCAGTTTTCGGATTAACCAAACCAATTGACACCCCTAGTTCAAATTACCTTATCTATCACCCCATCGGTAGCACCAGATTCTCGGACTCGTTCCTTCATCGTCCAACCTTTTGGCAACCGGTCTGGCGTCTCATCACTTTCGATACTTTTGTTGTTTTGGAAGGTATAAGTTTTGCTACTATCGTTTTCTTGGAAGGTATCACTTTCAAAAGTACTTTTGTTCTCTTGGAAGGTATCACTTTCGAAAGTACTTTTGTTTTCTTGGAAGGTATCACTTTGGGTACTTGGCGAACTACTTTCTGAAGGTGATGAATTTAAATCTAACTCAGGCCATTTTCGAGGACAAGACTCGCTGATTTTAGAAGAATGTTGCATGTAAGTTTCTTCGGCGACTTCTGCGGTCTCTCCTTTTCCATTATCAGCTGCAATATGAACAGACTGGCTGATTATAGAGCGTGAAGAGGTGTTAACGGCTTCGGAAAACTGTTGCACAGGAGGCTCTTCGATTGCTTTTTGAGCTTCTTCCCGTTCTCGTTTTATGTTATCGCCTTCAAAAGCTGCCTTAATGGTTGTAGAGGATAAAGAGGTATCCAAAATTTCCGAAGACTCTTTTTTTGGAGGCTTTTCTACGTCTTCCTTCCCGTTTCCTGTATCTCGTTTTACATCTCCTTCGCTTTTCAAATCCCCAGTTAAGAAATTTCCAAGGTTGATACCAGTAGCGGTAATTGTGTCTGCAGGATCCGATTCTAGATTTGACTGTACATCGACGATGCTTTCGATTACTACATCAGACTCCGGTAGCTCATGCTTGCCGGATTTCCGGACTACGCCTACTGTGTTGGAGGTCGACATGAGATCAAGGTTTGATGTTGAGTAGTTAGAATCATATAAAGAAATGTAGATTCTTAGGTGCATTAGGGTTTCTGAAATTCAATAATATCCAACCGTTGGATTAGAAGATTTAATTCTACATTCGGTGCATGTACCAGAGCGAGTGTCATACTGTATGCAAAAAACCCCAAGGTAGATTACATTGAATGTAAAGATGTTTTCCATCGTATTGCCACATAGAGCGAAATGGATGACTCAGGTGCATTATGGTTTTCAAAATTTGGTAATAGAGAGTCGTTGGATTAGAATATCTAACTCTAGATTTGGTGCATGTACTGTTGATTCCCGAAAATGGGTAACAAAGAGAGTTTAACTAAGTGACAGATGTCACCTCATGACCGGTTAACTACAGGGAATAAGTCGGTTCAAAAAGTCTGTCTCGTATTGGCCTAAACTTGAAAGCCGTTCAAATACGAGATTTCTTTATCCGAGTAGGTCCAATCACAAACAGACTTGAGGGGCAGGTTTTGAGATCCCAAGGAATGGATCAGAGATAGCACCAAGGCGGAATAGGTTCTAGGTCAGAGGCTTTGAATTGTCAGCCAGTTCTCCTTCTTACACCTCGTGTCCCCCCTTCGTTTCAATGAGAATGAGGGCTTTTATAGCCAAAGTTCTCAAACAAGGTGTAAGTGACAAGTGTCAATCATCGGGGGGCCAGACTCGATAGGATGATTTCACGTGTCCCGGCCCATACCTTGACTGTCATTTGCCATCTTATACAAGTGTGCAAGTAATCTCTGTCTTGTGCTTAGTCCCTCTGATGTGACATTGCCCATGTGGGTCTGGTCAACTGTCAACGACCGTCATGGGCGATGGGACATTTCTCTGAGCCACCATTCCTTTAGGTATCTCGATTTTCCTCCCTTTTGTCTTATTTATTCAAATAGTTTAAGGAACTCAGGACGTTGTCCTCGAGTTAGATATCCTAAGGATAATGACTCGATTACGAGTGCGATCTCGATTAT
>JAUPMG010131094.1:0-11492 GCA_031762675.1 Pachysandra terminalis | reverse complement strand
GGGGAAAGTTGGAAGAAAGAAAGAAGAAAAGAAGAAGAAGAAAAACCCCTTTAAAATTTTTTTTATGGATCGTTCCGAATCGTCAGTTGGATTGGCGACCCAACTCGGTCTCGGACCGAAACGATCCCTGATCCGAAACCGAGTTCAAATACTATGCTACCACCACCACCACCCCAAATCAGTTCATAATCCCTTGAGGTTTCATATTAAAAGGGAGCAATTGTAGTTTAACAAACTTCAAGGAATTTAAGTGCAAGTAGTCGAAACCTCTGGAAATTAAAGTGTAATTTTCCCTTGTTTTAAAGATTCCACTTTCACATGTTTCTGACAATTATTCAATCAGACCTATGTTTTCTGATATTTCACTTGCAGCCTTACAAACGCTTTAACGTCAACGCCATTAATTGGACGAATAATTTTACGTTTATAACCCTCTCTTAAGTTAAATATTTAAATAAAAAAAAAGGTATATAGACCGTATTAATACATTTGAATAAGATTTTGTTATATTCAAAAAAGAAATTCGATTAAAGCGCCCCGAACGTGGATTAGTCCCACACCCAATGTGGTGTAAGGACACCACGTGGTTAAGACCAAAAAAAACAAGAAAAGCGAAAATGGATTAAAGCGCAGAACAAACAACTCCCCCAGTTGTGCCAGTGTATTTGACATAATTGGGATCTCATACAACAATTTTGTAAATATCCTCTTTTTTCTTTTTTTTTTTTTTCTTTTTTCAACTGGGAAAAGACCGATAGAAAGAGAGATGAAAGACCAATCATATCCACGTATACACATCCCTTGAAAAAAAAAGCTAAAAAGACTTCGGGTCCTTCAAATTTTGTTGTTGTTAGGACTCAGTCTCTACGAGCAGAATGTAAATTTCTCATTACTAAGTTACAGCCAAACTACGATGATGTGGTTAAGTAAAAGTTATATATTACCACCGAATTCTTCCGATTCGATCATCTGTGGTGCCGAAAAACTCGGCTGAATTATTTGGATAAGTGGATTTGTTGGTTAATTCTTCCTAAAAATCAAGGGACAAAATTAATCAAAAAACTTGGTTGAGTTACTTGTATAACTCGTTCAAGTTATTTGTAAAACTCGATCAAGTTTTTTGTTAATTCGTTCGATTAGCTAGGTTTTTTATTTTTAATTACACAATTTAATAAAAAGCATAAAAATACTCTTCAAAAAAAAAAACCTTAAATAGTTTTTTTTATCAAAAAACAAAAAACGATTTCTAAATAAAAAAGAAAAAAAAAACCTTAAATCGTTAAGCCCGAGCCGTAGTGTGAGAACATTTTGTCTTTGTTGTTTGAAGCTTTCGAGTTCAAAGAGTTTAACGGATTTGAAACTCTTCAAAGATTTCAAAGATTTGAAACTCTCAAGGGAAGTTTAACACGGTATAGTTCATTTCTTTTTTTTTTTTTCTTTCAATCGACTATTATACGCTTTTATTTCATTTCTTTTCATTATACGTATTTCATTTTTTTTTTCTATTTTCATTCAATCAGAACTTCACAAAGTTATATTACTCAGTAATATCAGGTCGGACTGGGCTAGACTAATTTAATAAAATCCTGAGCCCAACTCAAAAAATTGATCAAGACTTAAATTTCAATCCGGCCCAGTCTTACGAGCAGCTAACCCTTGCCCAAACCTGTCCAAACATAAGATCAAGCTGATTGAGCAGGATGAGTCACCCAACCCAATGCCACCTCTAACACCGCGTGTATCACCAGATATAAGCCGATAAAGATAAAAAGAGGTTTGATGTTCTCACACGTCTCAATGACCTTTTAGTGTTGTTGACATAACCTGTCATAGTTGGGACCAGGATCTTCCTTACCGAGCACTGATGGGTTTATGCGAATAAAATTGCAATTTTGCCTTTTGGTGTGTATGCTGAGGTGTGTGGCGTGACACACACCGAAGGTTCATGAGAACAAAATTACAATTTTACCTTTCGTTGTATGTCACCGCACACATTAGCACACAAGATTTCAGCACAGCACAGAAAGAAGATCCGTGTCCTCATAATTTGATACCATTGAAAAAATCGTACACGAATATGGCAGAAGATTCATTCAAGCAAATATTGCATTAGACACGAGAATCACGTTGAACTATAAATTATAATTGCATCTTATAAAACACTATTGTAATGCATGCAACTAGCTGAAATTAAAAAAAAAAAAAAAACAAAACCACACATGCTCGTACACACTCAAAACAAAGCTCACGGCCAAAAGTATATAAACCTAACCACTCCAAAACATGGAATGGGTCCATCAGGCCCTAGGTGGGCCCATATAAACTTGTAGCCCTGGTCGTAGTCCAAGGACGAGAAATACAAGAGTACTGATGATCCCTTAATTTGAAAATTCAAATTAGACCAATTGGAGGAAGCCACTTGGCAACTCCTGAGCAAAATCTATTTCTTTCCCACTTTCAAAGTATGTTTCCAAATACAAGGAAGCATATGAAATTCGAGAGTAAGCTTTATGATCTAATCTCGAGATTGGGTAGAGACAATTTGATCCCATCCCCAAATCCGAGAATAGACTTTATGACCTAATCTTGAGATTGGATAGAGGCAATTTGATCCCATCCCAAATCCTAAAATGGACTTTATGATCTACCCTCGAGAGCAGCTAGGGATAGTTTGATCTCATTCTGAAATTCGAGAATTAGACTTTATGATCTGACCTCGAGATCAGTAAGGGACTATTCAATCCTACTAGAATAGGAGTTATGATCCTTACCTAACTTCAGAGGTTCCTATCAAATATACCAAACCCTCACATACTAAGAAGAACGGGCAGATCCGATGTTGTGTCGATTTTCGAGACCTTAACAAGGCGAGTCTCAAGGATGAATTCCCCTTGCCTAATATGGATCTCTGAATTGACGCCACAGCTGGATACTCTATGTTCTCCTTTATGGACGATTTCAGCGGGTACAACCAGATCTGAATGCACCAATCCGATGCTCAGCATACAGCATTTCGGACGCCTATAGGTAATTTTTATTACACAGTTAGGCCTTTTGGCTTAAAGATTAATGCTGGAGCAACTTATCAACGTGCCATGACGGCGATATTTAATGATATGATTCACAAAGAGATTGAAGATTATGTCGATGATATAGTGGTCAAATCCCGAGAACGAAGTGATCACCTTGAGGTGTTGAGAAGAGTTTTTAAGCGATGTCGGCTGTATAATTTGAAGATGAATCCAGCAAAATGCGCCTTTGGAGTTATTGCTGGAAAATTTCTAGGATTTGTTGTTCACCGACAAGAGATTGATCCCGACCCCACCAAGTCAAAAGCTATTCTCGAATTGATGCCTTCACGAAGTCAAAAGCAGCTGAAATCCTTTCTCGGGAAAGTCTCATATATCAGAAGGTTTATCCCTGGCCTCTCTGCTCATATTTCCCCATTCATGCCTTTGCTTCGCAAATGAGTCACTTTTCTTTGGTCTCAAGAATGTCAAGAAGCTTTTGAGAAGATCAAGAACGTCCTACGCCACCCTCATACTATGATTTCACCAATACCTGGGAGACCACTACGAATTTACCTGGCTACCTCGGGTGACGCTATCGGAGGATTATTGGCTCAAGAGGATGGCGACGGTACTGAAACTGGTGTATTACATTAGTAGGCTTCTGAGAGGTCCCGAATTAAAGTATTCATAGATCGACAAGTTTTGCCTCGCTTTTTCACACATAACTCGCAAACTGAGGCACTATCTTTTGGCATGCCCGACTTATTTGATCACCAAAGAAATCCCTTGAGATATCTGCTATCTCAATTGGTCCTCACTGGCAGATACACTAAATGGCTCCTGCAATTATCCGAATTTGAAAATTCTTGTGAACACCCTCGCTCCATCCGAGGACAGGCTGTTGCAGATCTACTTGCAACCTTCTCCAAGATTGAAGAAGAAGAGTTGCCTGAGTTCGAGATTGATAGAGCTGAAGACCGGGAATGGATAATGAAATTTGATGGCTCAGTCAACGCTGACGGAGGAGGCGCCGGTATCGAATTCATAGCCGATAACGGTTACCATCTTTATTTTTCTTTCAGGTTGGATTTCTTATGCACCAATAACAGAGCCGAGTACGAAGCGTTGTTGATCGAACTCATTTTGGCAAGACAATTGCGAATGGATAGACTAAGAATCTTTGGAGACTCGAAAGTCATCATCTGGCAAATTAATGAGGATTTCGCTGTTAAGGAACCGGAGATGGCATCTTATAGAACAGCAATACAAGCTCTGATGAAGAAGTTCTCGGAGTGCACTTTATCTTTTATCTCGAGATTAAAAAATCATCAAGTAGACCTTCTTGCCAATCTCAGAAGCAGAATCACCATGGAAGGGCATTCCCAGCTCATCGATGTTATCCGGAAAGCACTCCCAGCTATCTTTGACTCGGTCCTCGAGAACGAAGATATTCTTCCATCCGATTGGAGGTATCCCATCTTACTACAACTCTGAAAATTGGTATCACAAGACCGGATTCCTATGAAGAAACTGTCAAGCTTTGTGGAAATCAATGAGGCCTTATATTTCAAAGCCTCAACCGGTGTCCTGTTAAGGTGTGTAAACGAGGACGAAGCAAGGCAAATTCTTGCTGATATCCACGAAAAGACTTGTGGAATGCAAGATTTCATCCCACTTGGCAAGAGATTACAAAGATATGGTGTCTACTGGCCCACCATGACTTTGAATGCTGCTAAAACCCAAAGAGATTGCGAAGAATGCCAGAGACCTGCAGACATCATGGAGGCTTGCCCTGTGGATGTGCAATATCAAGATTGGCGAGAACCTTTCATCCTCTTCCTACGATATGGGGTTCTACCTGTCAATACCCTAGAAAGATATCGGATTCAAAGGAGAGCAATCCAGTTTCAAATGCACGGAGACGACTTGTTCCGGGTTGGTTTTAATAACCGATTACTGAAATGTATTAGTCCCCCAGAAGCCGAAATCGTGTTAAGAGAAGTTCATTCCGGTTCTTGTGGTGCTCACCAAGGTAAGGAGAAGCTTTTTGATCAACTCATGGCCATCGGCTACTATTGGCCTTCTATAAGGGATGATGCCTTCGATTATGTTAAAAAATGTTCTCGGTGTCAAATCCAAGGTGATATCCCACGACGTCCTCCTCGGTCTCTTCAGTCGGTTATAAGTCCCTGGCCCTTCCATACTTGGGGGCTTGACCTTATTGGTCCCATTAATCCACAGAGCAGACAAGGACACACTTGGATCCTCGTCGATACTGATTATTTCACTAAGTGGGTAGAGGCCATGGCACTACGGAGAGAAACCGGGGTGGCTGTCACACAGTTTATCAGAGAACATATTATCTTTAGATTCGGGTCCCCTTGGAGGGTCATCACCGATAACGGTTCTTCTTTCTTAAATCGACCAATCCAGTTACTACTATCTGAGAACCATGTTACTCATATCAAAGCAACTCGGTATTGCCCTCAGAGGAATGGCCAAGCCGAAGCTGCGAACAAAACTCTCATCAAGCTCTTGAGCAAAATGACTTATGATCATCCTACTCATTGGAATGAACATCTATTCCATGTTGTTTGGGCGTATCGGGTCACGAAACATCGCACGACTCAAGCCACACCTTTCTCTTTAGCCTATGGAACTGATGCTATACTCCCTATCGAATTACAAGTCGCCTCTGCCCGAGTCTTGCAAGCAGCCGAAATTGACTGGGACACTTATCACTTTGCCACTATTCGGATGTATGATCTAAACAGTTTAGATGAAAAGCGTCAGAGGGCCTTTAACCGGAACCTTCAATATCATCAGGTGATTTCCAAAGCATATCAGAAGAAGGTGTCTCCCCGAGACTTTGAACCAGGTGATCTCGTCCTTAGAACTTTGTGGTATGAACGTAGTAATACAATCAAACCAAAGTTCGCACCCCGGTGGGATGGACCCTTTGAAGTCATTCAAGCGTAGGAATCTGGTTATTACAAAATTCTATCTTTTGAAGAAAATGCTCTGGAAGAACTTGTAAACGGCAAATGGCTAAAGAAATACTATTATTGAAAGTAAGTCCGATTGCATAAAATTCCATTTTTATTTCGTGTCAATATTATGTATCTCTTTTGGAAGAGAATTCTGATTTACATATAGATCACTCAGTTGAATAACAACTCTAAGTTCACCCTCACTCTCTTCCTCTTCCTTCTTATATATCTGAACTGCGAGCTTCATATCTTCAAGTTCCTTTTCCTTGATCATCAGAGTATTCTTTAGCAACTCTACTTCCTTAAGTCTTTCTTCCTGGATTTCCGCGAGTTTTAGTAGTGATTCCTTAGCCTAAGGAATCCGCACCTCAATCCTACCCCTTCTAGTAATATGAGCTAGACCTTCTTCGATCTCGGCAAGGCGAGATTTCAACTAATCCACCTTGAAACCCAGAACCTCGGTGTCGAGAACTTTTTTCTTCCAGCCTTGTAGCTTCTCATGAGTAAGGGATCCTAATGTCATATCGGACATGGACTTCAATAAAGTGCAAAGTTCTGTGTAACCGACACTCCTCACCCAAATAGAAGAGATAGAAGTACCGTAAAAAATATCCTCGTAAAGTTCAAAGATTACCTCCATCCATTTTATCAGGTCTTTAGGGATATAGTAGTTCTAGAACACCAGAATCTGCTGGTTGAAATGCTCCACCTTTTCTTTTCTTGATTTCAGAGGATCTGCGTAGGAAGGAATGATATCGGAAGAAAGGAGAGGAGCAGTGAGATTATCCTTGGCATCTCGGGATCGCTTTTCGACATTTGAGGCAGGAGGTAGAACAATTATCTCTTCTGAAGGAGGGGAGATATTGACTTCTGCCACAGACAAGTCCTT
Organism: Pachysandra terminalis; assembly: GCA_031762675.1. Lineage (NCBI taxonomy): Eukaryota > Viridiplantae > Streptophyta > Magnoliopsida > Buxales > Buxaceae > Pachysandra > Pachysandra terminalis. Next base: position 4,602 of record JAUPMG010131094.1, on the reverse strand, counting down.
ATTTCCTTTAGGAGGTTCTACTACAACCTCACCCAACATCTCAGAGGGGATGATGGCCTCGACTACAGCTAAAGTCGTAGAAAAAGTTGACAAGTCAGGCAGAACCTCGGCATCAGCACCACCTCTAGGAATCGATGACCATTAAGTTTCAAGTCCGACCACCGGGGGTTCTATTGGCGAGCTTACTTTCTGATCCTCTTGAGCAGTAATCTCGACATCACTCTCCTTGACTTCTTCTTCTCTCTCCTCGTTTCTCGGACACTGAGAATCGGTTTCGACGTCAGGTGTAGTTGGCACGTCCGTTTCATCGACCGAATTCACCTTGGCCTCTTCCTCATATCTTTCCAATTCTTCGGAGAAGCTCGAGGATTCATCTAAACTTCCGGCTTTATTGTGAGCGTTAATCCAGGCCTCAGTTTCACTCACCCCCTCATCATCGCTGACTGATAGATCCGAGCTGGAGGCAATGGGAACTGGATCCGCCACAGGCTCTTTTGTCTTCTCCTCTCCTCCTTCCACAACCTGATAAGATGCTAGCTCCCTGATCATGTCATCAAAGCTCATCTCGGATATATCAGGGAGGGTATCAGCATCTGGCCTGTGTGTAGACCGTCTGAGCCTCAGGATTCTTTCGATGGGGCCCAAGTCTGGCCTGTATGGACGAATCTCAGTATCTTCAGTCTTTTCTTCCTCTTGCCTTCCTTTTGCTTCTTTGAAGAACCCGGCCAAGATGATCCACATGTTTAAAAAGAAGGACCTCCTACAGCAAAATTCAAAAACAAAAAAAAGAGAACCACATAGATACACCAAGGTTTTACCTGCATAAGGAGAATCTTCCACCGCAGGAGGGGATGTCAGGGCTTCAATAATCTTGTCAACAAGAAAAGTCCTAGCCTACCAATCATTAAAACTTAGCATCAGTAAGCTTTAATGAATAGGTGAAGAATTAAAAACACATTGAAGAAATTGCACCTTTTGTGTACTTTTCTTTCCTCTAGAACTCGACGCCCGAGACCTCGGATGTGTTGACTCATGTCGGGAAGCAGGAGCGATGGTTTCGCCCTCCGGAGGGATATATGGCCTCAACACAAAGCTGGTGTGCAATGGTTGAGGATTCGGTCTCGAGACGCCTTTCGAGCGATGACCAGTTTGTTTCAAACTAGTTTCCCGTTGGGTACTCTCGAACCGAGACTCCTCAGCCTTGGATTCTTTGAAGCGACAGGTTTCTTCTAAAACCTCTTGCCAATAAGTCAGTCATTTGCTTGACGCTTTTCCCTCCCGAGTCTTGGGGATTGCCATCACGGCTCCCCAAGCATCTATGTATTTGAAGCCCTCTCCCAGGAGGAAGCTCCTACCTGTGATCTTCGGATCCGATGCCTTCTTCAAGGACATCCTTGGTGCACGCTGATCGAAGCCGAATTGGCGCATGACTCGATCAGGGTTGTAGCTCATATTATTAAGGATATTCTCCTCCACCCTCCCAAGGACGTAATTCTGATGAAGAATCACCAAATATGTCCGGCACTCGGGAGACAGTCTCGACCAAGAAGATACTTCAAAAGTTTGGCCCTCAAAATTAGTCCCATAGGCCTGGTCGATCCCTCCGATAACTGAGTGTAAGGTTGGAATTGAAAATGGTCCTTGATGTCCAACATGAACTCCAGCTCGACTTTAGGCGAAGGAGCTTCGCCACACCAAAATGCAGCTCGAGGGTGCAGACCGCCAGCCGAATCCACTTTGGAGCCTTTGGAAATCTTGACCGGAGCATAGGCCGGATACAGCTCCCAGAGAAACATCTGCAGAAACCCGACGTCCACTACGGTCTCGATTAATCTCTAACCTCGAAAATGTTCTTGGTCCGAGGCCAAGAGGTCGAGACTCTCGTACAAATTCCCCAAGAAGAGGGGAGCCACAGGAAATGATATCCCTTGGGCCAGTTTGATGGCCAAGGGGAACAATTGTTCGTTCACTTTGTCGTTAGGAAAACCTTCCAGGACAAAGTGTGATAGCCACAGGATAATGAAAGCCTCCAAAGTGATTGGACTATCTTGGCCTTCGCCATGGATCACCTCCTTCACATTCGAACTCTTGATCAGATTCTCCTCCCTCCAAAAGAAGCGGATCCAGCCTGACATCGTTCTTCAGGAATCCTTACCTTTACTCTTTTTTCCCTTTTTCTTGATGGTAGGAGGCCTTGAAGATGCCCGCATACCTTCATGAAGAAGGTCCTCTATCATCTTCTCCTCCCGAGATAACTTGATTGACGCCGGATTCTGAGAGCCGAGTACCGGCAAGCAGCAGAGCACTTCAACATCTTCGAGGTCGGAATAATCTCCCCGAACACTGTTATGAATGTATGAGACTGAGGATTCCACCTCATCAATAGCTCCAACAAACTGTCGTTATCTCGAGAAATCTCTAATAGAGACACTCGGATAGCATGGTAAATTCTAGCCTTCTTCAATTTCTCTTGGAAGACCGGATTTGAAAGCACCGATCGACACCAAGTAGCCCAACCAGTAGGCAGCCCGAGGTGAGATTTAAAACTCACCTTAGAAATAGGGTAATCACCTCGGGACACTCTGAAGTAAGGAGTTGTCCGAAAGCGCTTCCTGCCTCCCAGGGCTTCATCAAAATCAGGATACGGAGTCTGGATATCTCCTTCTTCAATCTGAATTGGGGGAATCCAGTGATTGACCTGCGTCCAAAAGCTGGAAGAGAGCTGCAGGGGAGGACTTGGTGCTCTCTTCACAACCTTCCTAGCCTTTCCTTTCGATTTCGAGGACGCCATTGCTCGTAAATAAAAAAAGAGTGAAGAAACACCCTAGCAAAATAACGATGTAAGACATTGACAAGAGTTCAGAATTGCAAAAGAAAAGACGAAGAAGTCAAAGCAGCAAAGGTAAGAGACCTAATGCGCTGCTCTTTCTCTTATAAAGACCATGCAATCATGAAACTACCTAGGTTTTCCCAAGAGTGGTTTCGGGACTGCCAAGCAGTTCAAGCGATCCTCAATTGCAGCAGGACACGTTAGCTCTAGCATTTAATATGGCGTGCCCCGTGCTCCGAATAGTAACCGTTTGACGGCTAATCAAAGATTCGGCGGTGATACGGTTGCCCAGAGCATTTAAGGCCTTGTCGAGTTTGCACTTATAACGTGTCTCATCAACATGTTCTAAGTGCAGGGGGCTAACGATGATCCCTCAATTCGATAATTCAAATTTGACCAATTGGATGAAGCCACCTGGCAACTCCCGGGCAAAATCTGTTTCTTTCCCGCTTTCAAAGTATGTTACCAAATACAAGGAAGCATATGAAATCCGAGAGTAGGCTTTATGATATAATCTCGAGATTGGGTAGAGACAATTTGATCCCATCCCCGAATCCGATAATAGACTTTATGATCTAATCTCGAGATTGGATAGAGGCAATTTGATCCCATCCCAAATCCGAAAATGGACTTTATGATCTACCCTCGAGAGTAGCTAGGGATAGTTTTATCTCATTCTGAAATTCGAGAATTAGACTTTATGATCTGACCTCGAGATCAGTAAGGGACTATTCAATCCTACTAGAATAGGAGTTATGATCCTTGCCTAACTTCAGAGGTTTCTATCAAATATACCAAACCCTCACATACTGAAGGGTTATCAAAGAAGCAATGACATTGCTCTCGTCATGAAGCAACATGGACTTCTTCTTACACCCCGAGTCCTAAGAAAGAAGGCTGTTTCGGGATATTCATACATCAAAGGTGCCCGAGATCGTATGTCGAGTTGTGTTACAAGCTTTAAAATGTAACCTGACCCAGTATTGCGAAGTATCACACTCATAATCGAGTTAAAATCATTCGATTCAAGAAATTATCCTTAAGATATTTAACTCGAGGACAACGTCTCAAGCTTCTTAAGCTATCTGTATAATAAGACAAAAAGGGGGGGCGCCAATCGAGATACCTAAAGGATTGGTGGCCTAGAGAAACGTCCCATCAGACTTATGGCAGTTGCTGGCAATTGACCAGACCCACATGGGAAAATGTCACATCAGAGGGATTGAGCATGTCATGACCCGAATTCCAAGACCCCACTCGTGACAGCACAAGTGTGGCCCTGAATTCCAACTCGTGACTCTCACCCTCAAATCCAAACTCTCTCACACCAACTTCCCTGAGGGTGGAACCACACACTCAACTCTCAGAGAAAACCTACAAATAACAGTAGGTCTACAACGGAAAAATAAATATACTGAAAGTATATTAAAACTGGGTCACATATCATCCATATAGATAATTATCAGAATTAAATATAATAAATATTGGAATTAACTTGCCACATTTCTGAGTCGCATACAGTAAATAACATAGCACTACATTAGTCCTGTCACCTGAAACGTTTAATGCCCAAAGGCCTGAGCTACACGGCTTAGCAAGTATATAGTGCAAAAATAAAAGAACATCAAAATTTTCATATGGTCATGCATGCTATGCCATGCTCTATGCAGGGTAGATTCATTACGTGCAATGACCTGAACAGAATAATAAGACCAATCATGATGGCCTGACACTCACGTGAATGCAAGAATGCATGACTTGATTATATGGTG
>JAUPMG010131064.1:0-11493 GCA_031762675.1 Pachysandra terminalis | reverse complement strand
GAGAAGTATACCTTCGGACATCGATGTAAAGCAAAGAGGCTCTACCTTATGGAAGGATTAGGAGTTGGTGAGGAAGAGGATGTAGAAGAAAAAGAGGAGGTGGAGGCTGGACTGCCACCCGAAATCGCCTAACATATGCAATGACGGGAGTTGGTGCACCTCAACCTTGAGGACAAGGTTTTCAAAGAAGGAGGTACTGTTATGTAACTGAATATTAGGGGGAAGTTATGTTTAGTTACTGTGTAAGTAATGGAATGTGTTAGTTATAATCAGGTAGAGTCCTGTAACCACATCATCTCCTACATGAGTGCTAGTGGGTAGTTTATGTAGAGTCAAGTTCATGTTGTATTTAAATTCCCTAAACCAGTAGGAAGTGGAAAATCGATTATCATCAAAGTTGTTGTAAAGAGGAAGGCTATTCCCTTTAAGTTAGCCATGTTACTTCCTTTCAATCAAAAGTCACGTAATAGTTTCTAGGGATTTCTTACCAATTTTTCTCCTATTTGTTTTTCCTTTTCATTGCTCCCCTTCTTTCTACCTCTGATTGCCCCTTTATAGACTTCAGATCAGATCTCCAATCTCCTCCATTTTGGCCTTCTTCCTTATCCCAAAATCTTTTGATTTGGTTTTGTTCTCATCCCACCAACTTCTTCTCTCTATCCGAACCATCAAAGAGTTTTGAAAAACTCTCTTTCTCTCTTATCAAGGAATTAATCATTTTTATTTATTTATTTTTTTCCCTAAAAAAAAATAATTTTAATCTAATCCTAATCGAGATTATTGATCTTAACCCAAGCCTAAATTCAAACTTAATCTGGATACTTTCTATTTTTACTATCCTAAAGCACAATTAATTGAATTTGTAATTATCCCAAAATTTTAACTACAAAATATCAATAATATCCCTCACATCCCCAATTTTGAAATTTGATCAATTTACCATTATTTGAAAGTTTTTCCATGAAAAATTTTAGATCTGAAGTCGAAATATTTTTCCAACCTCCAAACGTCACGATTTGATCCAAAACTGGGATCGAGCGTAAAATGGTCATTTTTGCACACGATTTTGAACCTAGACAAAATTATACTCGTTGGAAAGCATTTTCAGCCTAGAGTTTATTTTTGGGATCAAAAATTAATTTTTAGGAACGATGAATCGAGTAAAATCCACTAAGGGAGATCTGGTAATTTCACTAATTTTGGGATTTTAAAGAGAATGTAGGGTTAAAGGAATTGGGATTGGAATTGGGATTGAAGATGAAAAGGTGCCAAGCTAATGCCTTTAGAAGCTGCAAAGATCAAAAGAACATTTCTCGCGCAAATTGGAGTGTCTACAATGACGATAGTTGATTTTGGTATCAAAAAGTGAGGTTTCGGGAGCCTAGAAAAATACCCAGATTGCGGCCCATCGGCAGGCACCGCTACACTAGTAAGCTTGCCAACAAGGATTAAAAATGTAGAAAGAGGTCCCCACCGGTAGGCACCGGTACACTGGTGAGCCTACCGATAGGGACTGAAGTTTAGGCAAAATTGACCCACCGATAGGCACCGGTGAGCCTACCGATGGATCCACATAGTAGAATTTTGTGAATTTTTGGATTAGGAATTGTGCCATTTGACTTGGAGCATAATCCATGGAATCAAAGTTTGATCTGAATTCTTGAGTCTACCTGCAGGGAATCACTTTGTTGTTCCATGTGGTTGTTATTCACCATTTCACTTATTGACTTGGCCATATATAAGGGTTGAGACTCCTTTGTGATGGTATTTGGATTGGTAGTGTAATTAAATGGTTTTGAAACATTGAGGAAGCTTTGGATGGCCTCCAATTGGATTATCCGCGTGTATGGGCCCGTGGATAGTTTCCGTTGGTGATTATCAATTGGAGTCCTAGTAATAATGCACGCATACTAGGATTATATGGATTGTTAAGTGAGACCGGGAGGTGGAAACTACGCATTATCCTTGCGAGGTTTTATGTGAGGTTGACTATATACCTGTGGATTGAAAGGTCCCACTTAACTAAGAGTAGGATTCTTGCAAGGTCGTACACAGGTTGACTATTCCTTGAGTATTGTACACTCATTAAATTAGCATATGGTGGTCTTCGTACCATGGGTTAGCGTCCAGAACGAAGAGGGGGCATCCGACTGGTCCTAGTGACCTATGTTCCAAAAATTTGGTTTTATTAAGAAGCTACACATGAGGGGCACTTAACGGACTATGGTGGCTTAGTACATTCATTACACTTAACTTTATTGCATTCTTTGATTGAGCATACATTTAGAGCATCTGAATGATCCACTTCACAGCATTTACATTTCACACATAAATCAAGCATATCGTTTATACTTTTATCTTGTTGTATTTATGACCATTGGTATCATGTGGGGATGGATGACAGTTCTAATTTTCTTACTGGGCATTCTAAGCTCATGCAACTTCTCATGTTGCAGAATGAGAAGCATGAAGGTGGACTTGATGTGTTGCCATATTGTTATTTTCATTTTTTAGACTTATACTCTTGGAGAGTTTTGTGATGTAATAAACTTCATTTCCTGATTACCCTGTTAATTGAGAGTCATGACTCCCCTGAAGTCATTGACTGTGGTTGGATCCTGTTTAGTATTTGATTAGCTTCCGTACTCTGTTTGAATAAAGGTATCCTATTTGCTTTTATTTCCTGTATTTGATGGCAATCCGTGTTCCGTGCGTGCAACCCGGAGGTCTCACTTTGAGATCCGTGCCACCCGCATAGGGATTTGTGCCACGGGTTTTGGGGGGTGACAGTCAGTTAGTCAAACACCCTTTGGTGAACCAACCCGTGACAAAAAAAACTCAGAAGAAATTTTGGTTTGCTATTCAGTTAGTCAAACTACTCACTGAAACAACCCAGAAACCTTCGATTAGGTGCTCAGTATGCCGAGAGGTTTACCGAAGCACATAAAAACGAGAAAATTTCCAGAAAACTCGCACCTATGTTCATGAAAACAATTATCTAAGTATATTATACGTTATGAAACAAACTTCCGGGCAAAACCCATGTTTTTTAATACAAAACAACCCATTCAACATACTTTTTAAAACTTCATAGAATTATAATCTACTTCACATATATAAAACTCAGAATTTCATATGAACATGAATATATATATATATACATGATTTCATGGTAAAAGTAAAGATTAGACATGTTTAGGCAATGTCATACTCATATAACATCACATGTATACCTATACCATATCGAAAATAGTATTTTATTTGAATACTTACCTTGAATTGCAGATAGTGTTGAGTAGAATGCTATTGTCCTTTTCTCCAAAAGCTGAATCTTCTGTAATTCTTTACCTTTGAATCCTCCAAGATTCTTCAAGTACTTTGTACGGTTGCTACACTTCTTCTCTTTTCAAAATTTTGAAAATATGATTCACAAGATAAGTTAATGTCTAATTATAATAATTGATTAGTTTTGGATTTCCAATTCAATTAGAATTAATGTTTACCTTATCTAAATTCTTAGCTCTTAGATTAGATTAGTAATTCCTACAAAATCCTAGCCATACATTATAACTTAAGAGAGTTATAATTGTGTGTTGAACTTATTCTCCTACAATACAATCCACCAATCACAACTTAATCAAAGTCAAACATATTAGATAATTTACTAAAACAATTAAATTACTCCTTAATTTCTTATGTCCTCGAAATTCATTTACCTCGTTAGAAACGATGTGGATACTTCTCTCGAGTATCCTCACCTAGCTCCCAAGTTGCTTCTGATCTTCCGTGATTACTCCACAAAATCTTCAACGTTGGAATCACTTTCTTGGGTAGAACTTTCTCCTTCCAGTCCAAAATATATACCTGATGTTTTTCATAAGTCGCATTCTCCTTGATCGTAACAACTTGCAAATCAATCACACGTGTCGGGTTTGGATGAAACTTTCTAAGAATAAATATGTGTAATATGTCATACACAAGGTCTAAACTAGACGATAACTCCAATCTATAAGCCACTTCACCTATCTTTTCAAAAATTTCAAACAGTCCCATAAATCTTGGTGCCATCTTACCATTCTTCCAGAATCTGAGTACACCTTTCATTGGTGATACTAAAAGAAATACCCAATCTCCAACCATAAATTCCAGTTTCCTTCTTTTCATGTTTGCATACTTCTTCTGATGCTCTTGGGTTGTAACAAATCTCTCTCTAATAAGCTCGATCATCTTTATGGTCTCTGCAATGACTTCGAGTCCTAAGAAAATACTCCCATTCCCTTCATTCCATCACAACGCTAATCTATAAGGTCTTCCATACAATGCTTCAAATGGTTCCATTCCAATGCTAGCTTGATAACTGTTGTTGTAAGAAAACACTGCCAATCCTAAGTGATCTTTCCAACTTCCTTTGAAATCAAGTATGCACGCTCTTAATAGTTCTTCTAATAGTTGATTCAATCTCTCCATTCGTCCGTCAGTTTGAGGGTGAAATACTGTACTAAAATTCAATTGGGTTCCCAAAGCCTTATGTAAACTTGTAACACCCTGAAAATTTAAAATCTTAATATAAGGATAAAAAGGTAATTTAATAGAACTTAGTTAAGCCCAACGTGAATATTAGTTTGTATAATTGAAGCATAATATAAAAGGCCTCACCAATAAGCTATGTAAATGATTATAACCAACCAGCCTGACTCATAAGTTATAATATGAAAACTAATGTGAAATATTAAGCCAAACAGAACCTATAAACCATTTGAAACCCCTAAGCATTATAATCTTAATATAGTTTAATATTAAGAACTATAAGTAACTTAACTAAGTAATAAGGATTGTAAGGAATAAATTACTAGGATTTGAATCCAATAGTTGACTTGATCAAATTACCAGAATTGCTGACTAGTCATAAACTAGAAACATATATATATATATATATATATATTAATGATAATGATAATAATAAGGTTAAATAATAACCCTAGTCTAATATAAACCAAATACGAATTATAAACAATCATCTAGAAGCTTACTAATTAAATAAACTCTATACTTATAATCCTAGAAAGATTTGTAAACCCAGAATTCTCTGAAGTATTAAAACTCATAAGGATAACCCATTATCCATAGATCCCTATAAATATAAACCTTAATCAGAGATTCAAATCACCTAAAGGATGATTAATTTCATGGAGAAACCTTAGCATGAGAAGAGAAACTCAGAAAACACCAGAAAGAAGAAAAACGAACCCTAGGAAAATTCTACAGCAAATCAAGGTGAGTTTTCTTTCAACGTCTTGTGTATTTACTTTTATTTTAGTGTTGTGACCTTGGGAAATTTTGTTTTGATGTTGATAACCCCTTTCCCATGATCTTATTAACAAAACCAAGTAATTAGTAATCAACCCAAATCTCTGTACACATTCATGCATAAACAAAGAGGCAAAACCCAAAAAAATGGATCATATGAAGCCAAGAAACCCTTTGAGATTATCAAAAACCCAATCCATTGGCCTAGATCTTCATTTCGAAGCACCCTTGAGTTGTAGGACCCTTATGGAAGAAATCCCAATAGAAATCTTCCTATAATACACTTCGGCGACTAACCACGGCGTGTTAAGCACGCGCTAAGCCCCAAATCTTGTGAAACTGTTCATTGGATTTCACGTCGAGTACCAAATCGATGCGCCGAGTACGCGCCGAGCATCACAGTAAGTGATTTTAGCCCCTGTATTTTACGCCAAGCCATATCTCGATGTGCTGAGAACGTGTCGAGCCTCTGTTTTTTACCAAACCCAGAATATTTCTAAACACCCTTCATACCATACCTCCCAGCGACCTCTAGGCACACCGAAAGACATAATGACCTTATTTTGAACCTTAAACTCTAGGACACCTAAATTAGACCTAACCTAATTGATTACCATGTTATTAGACCCCAGAAATAAACCCGATAACCCAAGACTAATCTAATCAAGTCCTAACCAAGTTTAACCCTGTTTTAGTCAACTAAGGCCATGGATTAGGAAGTGATATTTTGAAATACTTAATAAATCAGAACCCTAACCATTTCAGTAGTGCCATACCCCCTAATTATGCATGTCTAGGTACAAAAATTGAATAAATAATTCAATGACTATGTTTTACCATTATTTATGTGATTATGTGTAAAATAGTGCTTATGTGAGTGGAATGCCTTACTGTTTATGATTATACATATTTATCATTGTTCCTATCATAATTATTGTATGTACATGAATATTCTTGCCTAAGATGTGAACTTATGCATTAACTTAGAATCATGAGAATGTGCTCATGTCTTTGCTGATGTGAATATATGCCTATGAATCATTATTTGTGCTAAATTAATGATCTGAAAATATGAGTTGCATCTTGGATTTCCCTGATGTGTGATAGCAAAGTCTAACACCCTATGCCTTTGATGGGATTAGATTACACTTGATTATTGACCATTATTTACCATTTTTGTCCTATGGTTGGACTATGTTATATTATTATGTGTTGAGGGACTGTAGATCCTAATAAACCAATTTGTTTGTTACTCCCAAGGTGAGGGCTATGTCCTTGTATGGTGCTCCCAAAAGACTTGTGAAAAGATGATAAGGTGAGGGAATGTTCATATTATGATGCCCAATATCTGAAGCATATACCCTTCTGTTAGTTGTTAATATGCAAGATTCTTTGAGGAATTTACAATTGGAATTCTTTGGAGTATTACCCATGATCACAAATAAGTGGGGGAATTGTTCCCTCTGGGTCGAAACCCCTTAGAACTATGATGCGCACATGAAATATCTTAACTTGAGAATGGCCCTGTATAGGGGGATGGTTTGAGAAGACGTCTTGCTCAAGGAATGATCGATCGTGTGGGAACTTACAATATTACCATACTTACTGCACCTTGCATTGCATCTTGTTTGTTGACATTATTGTGAGTATCTTGTGTATGATACAATTGATCTAATTTTGCATATAGAATCAGGATTATTGATATGGACCATTATTTCATATACTAAGGTGAGATTTAGGAGATGAACATTTATTGTATGATTGCTATTCTTATTCATCGTTAATTATCATATATTTTACAGTATACACTTATTATATCTATTGTTTGTATCTCATAACATTGGGATATGAGTAAATACCTCGCTTTGAAGGACTACTCATCCGGGCTTTCCAGCTTTTGTATGTTTATTTATATTTTTCAGGATTCATGAATAGCATAAGGAGAGCTTGGGAAGGGATTAGAATTGAAGAAATAGTAGATAGGGTTTTGCATTAGATTTATTTGTAGATTTATTGAATCAGTTGTAATGAGACCAGAATTATGTATTTTACTTAAGTTATACATAGAACTATTTTTGTTTACTTCCGTTTATGTTTTAATTATTCTTTTCACTCCCATATTTTATTTGGGGTGGGAGTTACATACTTTACTTTTGGAAATCCCAAGGATCTCAATAGTTAGGATGTGACAAAACTCATCCAAAATCTTGATGAAACTGTGAACCTTGATCCTAAACAATCGTAATAGGTACTCTATGCAATCTTATTATTTCCTTCATATACAACTTTGCTAATTCATCCGTGTTCATAGCAATCTTCGCTGGTAGAAAATGAGCTAATTAGGTCAATCTGTCCACTCTCACCCAAATCATATCATGATTATTTCGAGTCCTGTTTCTCCAATCAATAAAGGCTGTAAAGTTCTGCTTGTTTCTGCCTTCACTTGTTGACAAACTAGACATCTAGCTACAAATTGTGTAATATCAAACTTCATCCTTCTCCACCAATAGTATCTCCTTAAATCATTGTACAACTTCGTTCCTCCTAGATGAAGCAAATACTTTGATCTATAAGCTTCTTCCAGAATTTCTCTCTTTAGGTCTTCATAATTTGGTACACATAGTCTCCCATTCAATCTTATGCTTCCATTATCTTCCTTTGTCCAATCTGGTTTCTGTTCATCTTTAGCCAATTCTTGTATCCATATTTCCTTCTTCTGAAGTTCAATAATTCTACTCTTCAATGATGGCTTGGTGAGTAAATTACACATTCTCACTCTTGACTCCTCTTCACCCATCTTAATTCCCAATCCTGCAAGTTTCTCATACAGTAATCACTCTTGAATCATCATATGTGCCATAATGCGTCTAGGCTTCCTACTTAATGCATTCGCCACTATATTATCCTTTTTCGGATGATATTGCAATGAAAAGTTATAATCATTGACTAATTCCATCCATTTTCTTTGCCTCATATTAAATTCCTCTTGAGAAAACAAGTACTTCAAACTGTTATGATTAGAAAATACCTCAAAATTCTCTCCGTACAAATGATGTCTCCAAATATTAAGAGCAAACACCATTGCAGCCAACTCTAGATCGTGAGTGGGATAATTCCTTTCGTGGATTTTGAGTTGTCTTGAAGCATCTACTACTACCTTCCATTCTTGCATCAGAACACATCATAATCCTGATAGAAATGTATCCGCATAGATCAAGAACTTAACACCACTTACAAGAATAGTTAACACCGGTGCCGTTGTCAACTTTTTCTTAAGTTCTGAAAAGGCCTTCTCACACTCTTCACTCCAAAAAAAACTTGACTTCCTTCTTTGTTAACTTTGTCAACGAAATAGCTATACGAGAAAATCCTTCAATGAAATGTCTATAGTAACCCTCTAATCCAAGAAAACTACAAAATTCTGATATATTCTTGGGTTGTTCCCAAATCAATACCGTTCTACCTTCTCTGAATCCACTGAAACTTCATCCTTAAACACTACATGTCCTAATAGTTTCACTTCCTCTCTCCACAAATCACACTTAGAAGATTTAGCATACAATTGATTGTCCATTAAAGTTTGTCAGGTAATTCTGAGATGATCCTCATGCTTTTCCTTGGTCTTAGAGTAAACCAATATATCATCCACAAATACTACCAGAAATTTATCAAAATAAGGTCTGAAAATACGCTGCATCATATCCATGAAAGATGCTGGTGCATTAGTCAAACCAAATGGCAACACTACAAATTCAAAGTGTCCATACCTCGTCTTAAAAGCTGTCTTCGAAATGTCTTCCTCTTTAATTTGCAATTGATGGTATCCCGATCTGAGATCTATCTTCGAGAAAAATCTTGCTCCCTTTAGTTGATCGAACATGTCTTCTAATCTTGGTAATGGATATTTGTTCTTCACTATTACTTGGTTCAGTCTTCGGTAGTTGATACACAATCTCAACGATCTGTCCTTCTTCATAAATAGAACTGGTGTTCCCCATGGTGATGAACTTGGTCTTATGAAATTAAGTGCAATTAACTCATCCAATTGAACTAGTAATTCCTTCAACTCAGTAGGTGCTATGCGATATTTAGGTAAAGCAATAGGATTTGCACCTAACGTTAAGTCAATACATAATTCGATCTCTCTTTTATGAGGTAATCTTGGTATATCTTGGAATAAGCTTCTAAATTGACATACACCTGGAATCAACTCCCATCGAAGCTTCTCTTCCACTAACCATAAATTGAAAAATACCAACTGATTTAGAAATTTAGACTTAGATCCTCTCACCTTCACTATATTACCTTCCAGTAACATAAAAGATATGATTCTGTTATGACAGTCTATCAGCAAGCGATGTACATTTAGCCAACTCATACTTAGAATAATATCAAACTCCTTCATGTTAAGGGCTGTCAAGTCTATAGGGAATGTACACTCACCTACTATGATTAAGCATGACTTACAAACCTTCCCTAGATATGTTGAACCTACATCTGGATTCTCAACTACTAAACCCTTCTCCAACTCCTCCGAAGGTAAACACAAAAAATTTACTATTGAATGTGCTATAGAGGAATGAGATGCTCCCATGTCAAAGAAAAATCTTGCTGAAATATGAGAGATTCAAAAAGTAACTTCCATCACTTTGCCTTGTTGTTCTAAAGTATAGATTCTCCCTTGTTGCAGTTGAGGTTGTGGTACTCTGTTCTTATCCCCTTTCTGTTGTTGTTGTTACTATGCAGGTTCTGGTTCTGTTGATAATGAGGTTTAGTAACAAACTGCTATTGCTATCCTTGGGAAGAATTTTGCTGCTGTTTCCTTAGTAAACGACAGTCTCTTTGATGATGGCCTAACGTTCTGCAATTGAAACACTTAATACCTTGAGTTCTAGCATTCTGAATGTTCATTAGTCCTTTCATCCTTTGCTTTTTCTGTTGCTCTGATTGCATTTGATAGTTCTTAAAATTTTCAATTTGGTTGTTACTCCTTCCCATTATTTGTTCTTGACTCTTCCGGTATTTTTGCCTATATTTCTCCACCTTACGAGAACAATCCACCACTTCGTGATAAGTAATGAAGTCTCGCACTATCAAATGACTCTTAATGTTAGGTCTTAATCCACGCTCAAATCTAAACGCATTCTTCTCTTCCTTATCTGCAGCATATGGAGCAAATTGAGATAACTCCTTGAATTTTGCCTCATACTCCACTACTCACATGGATTCTTGTTCCAACTTCATGAATTCTAGTTTCTTCTCCTTTCTAAAATTCTTAGAAAAATATTCTAACTAGAATTGTACCTTAAAATCACTCCAGTTCAGAACTTGTACTATCTCCAAAGTAGATTTCCACCACCTTCAATCTTCACCATATAGCATAAACATAGCTAGTTGAACCATCTCTCATTCCTCAACCTCCATAACCTCAAAAATATGTTCCAATGAATCACTCCAAGCTTGAGCAACATTAGATCAATCATTCACTTGAAAATAGTAGGTCCAAACTTCCTAAACTTCTCAATACTACGATTATCTTGTTGTACTACAGTCTGTTGTGGAATCGCTTGGTCTTGTTCTTATCGTATCATTGAAGAAATTTCTTATAACACTTAGTAAAATTCATTCAGTTGATGATTCAGATTATCATCATTACCCCCTCCTAATGAACTTGTACCCACGTTACCTCTCATTGCACTAGCCATTTTGAAAGTGGAATGATAAGTAAGTCCGCGTAAAGAAGAAAGAAGAAAATCATCTTTACATGTAAGGTAACAAACATGTATAAGCAGTAGGGAAAATGAAGAAAACAATCAGCACACAATGTAATGACCCGAACCTAGAAATCCATGTAATAAATTATTTATGATTAATTAAATTAAGTAAATAGTTATGGATGAAACTTGGATCCTTATTTAACAGATTTATGCTTTCAATTAATGACCTAATGTGATAATAATACATTTTGATAATTATATTACAAAATTGGGGTCAAGCTGTAATTAAAAAGAAATCTGGGTGGCGTGATGTAATTAAGTATAAACAAGTTGAGGTTTGAACTGGGATAGTGGGCTTAGTGCGAATCTGGCCATGTGGACCTGTAAGGTCTCCAAAATTCAGAAGGGTATTTTGGTAATTTTATTTTCTAAAACTGTTTTAACTAAATATTTAAAGTAATTTGTACGG
>JAUPMG010131044.1:0-11494 GCA_031762675.1 Pachysandra terminalis | reverse complement strand
CAACTCACCCTCCCCTCACCCACACCCCCCACTACCCCCCACCACCCCCACCTGCACCAGAAAGGGGATTCTGAACCAATAAAATAACTGGAATGAACTCAGGATAGTCCTAAGAAACCATTCAGATATTATATATGCCCGTTAAGGTGTATATTAAGTTACACAAAAGTAAGAAATAATTTATTACTTACTATTGGTGATGCGGGTATTATAAAGGACAAATACATTAGAAAAGAGCTTTGACAGTTAATACAAGTGAACCAATACAACCACCCTTCCAGAGAAATATGTAGGGAGAGCCTATCTCCAGACAGCCCAAACCGTCTCACAGCCGTTTTGTCAAGAGCGTTCCTTCTCAAACTTGACCTGTGAATAAGACAAAAAGAAGAGACAAGGGGAGAAGGGTATTGAAATAACTGAAAAGTCAGTTAGAATGCATATCTTAGAGCAAGAAAACATCGGAGTTCGAATGACTCGAAGTCTATAACATGTATAGAGAAATACACGTCTATGACTGACTATCCCCTTTCTCTTTCAGTGCCATTACTCACTGTTGTCTTCTAACTCTTAAATTTAGAGAAGTTTCAGAGATTCTCCAGATTCTTGAGATTGCCTTTAATGGAGGGTACATTATGCTATCAATAGGGAATTTAGCCTCTAAAATTAGGATAAATGTCACACAGTCAAGTGTCCAAGGGGGAGCTTATAAATATCCCCATGCATTAAACATATCCCAGATGCCACGTGTTTTTCAACACGCCTAAGTTATTTCCAGAAAGAGGGATGAGTCATTCAAACTTTAAAAACTTGTTCGGTGATAGGTTGCTTTAGACCTTGAGGAACACGCATTGTATGACGTGTGTTGCATACATACAAATCTAAAAGCAACGTCTTATTCTTTATCGCCATTCCAGATAAGACAAAACCCCCTTTAGATAAGTTAGAAAGCAGACATTATAAGTGGCTGAGGTTTTATCATGTGCTGTTCATTCTGAAGAATTCATCTCAATCAACTTTAAAGTAAAGGAGTCACTTCAATGTCGTAAATACCTTTCTGGATTTCGTATATCTCGAGGAAACTCCCTTTGGCGGCTATTTTCCATCGAAGGAGGCCAAAAGTAACTATACATTCACATGGTGACCAGTGTATTCTCGAGTTACTTATATAGAGAAGTTGAAGTTGAGTTTCTCAGCATGGAACTCGTTTTCATGATCAATAGTCCCTGTAAAAAGAGTTTACTTGGGAATCCTTTAAGGTTTATAACTACAGTAACCAATCCAAGTGCTCTCAACCTTAACGAAATCAGAAGTAAATATGTACCCTTGTGAGCTCCTTTGAAGTAAAGTGAGAGGAAAGTTCTCAAAGTACGTAGGAAACCTATCTTCAGGTTTGGAGATGACGTGAATTCGACTTCTAAAGCTCTTTCTTCTAGGGTCTGTTTTAGAAGTCAAAGTACTTTATCCACAATATGATTCAAGGTCAATTCCTAAGGATGAAAAAGAGTGACTTGGAACTTTACTTTTTAGAATGAATGCATCTAAAAGCGCATTCGATGGTAATAATCCATATCTTTCTCCTTCGACAGGGAAAAAATCCTTAGTCTTTTTTAGGGTGACAGGTGCTTAGTCCTTTGAGGGTGACTAGCCCTTGACAAATTGACCATCTCAGGGTGGTTAGCCTTGAGTTCACTTTAGTATGAGGAAATATACCTCCTTCGAATTCACCATCTGGAGGTGGTTGGCCTTCGAATTCACCAACTGGAGGTGTTTGGCCATCGAATTGAACTTCAGTAGGAGGAAATATATCTTTGTATTCCTTTCAAAACATAATATGATAAATGGTCCTTCGAAGTCTATGGATAGGATCCAAGGGCGACTCTTGAGTTAGAAGGCATAAAAAGTGCCCTCGAAGATCTCTCTTCAAGGGAATTACTTTTGAAATGTAAAGGTAAAGCAGTAAAATCATTCAAAGTCTCTTCTCGATAATGAGTAGATGTATTTTGAGGTTTTATTCAAAGCTCCATATGTTTGAAGAGTCCATTACGGATAGTACACTCTTGTATCTGTCCTTTGAGAGGGATAATGTCCTTTAGAAGGAATGAGGAAACCCATAATCCTTTGATTACTTCAAGGGCAATCATCCTACTTCATAAGGAATGCAAATCCTTATCTTTTTGGTCATTCCAAAGGTAGTTAGCCAGTGTTTGTTAAGTTTTGGGACACGTGGCATTCCCCCATAAGTTGGATTTCAAAAAGGTTGCTTCTCCAAGAAGCTTTCCTTTTTGGTGATAAGGACGGTTAGATATCTCTAAGTCGTTTCAAATATCACCTTTTTACCAAATGGGCTAATCAACATGCAGCTGTTGTTGACAGTTGGCATGTGAAAAACGGCTGTATAGCAGGTAACAACTTTATTGAATGATTCAGTGTATGCGGCCATACCCAATAAACATATATGCATGCGCTGGAGATAGCGCCACATATTTAATGAGATTAATTAGTCCGCCTGATCACCAATAGCCCCCGGTCTCTGTTTTCCTACGCTAGAGAGGAAAGCATGAGATCGTACCTTGAGCATGGCGAGCATTAAATGCGCATCCTTCGAGGAGGTGTGTTTAAATGTGGGCTATCATGTGTTGTAGACGTGACGGTTGCCTCTTGGGATGATGCAAACCGCCAAACGGGCCTTTTGAATTTCTGTAGAGAAACCACCATTGTTCTATAAATAGGAGTTTCTTTGAAGAAGAAAGTTTCCTGCAACCTGAGCTTTTGAGCTTTCTGAGTTTTTCTGAGTTCTTTCCTTTCAACAATCACTGATGGCTTCCAAGAAGGTTTCCACTGGGAAGAAGGTAGACACCAAGCTGGTGGTGTCTACTTACCCACTTTGGGAAGGGGTTAAGCGTCTCCAGTCGTTTGACACTGTGCAAAGTGGAGAAGGTCTGCTCAGCCCTTACAAGGAAACTGATTGGACGGAGGTTGGCTTCCCCCGTCTGAGCACAACGCTCGTCTTCCGCTGTGAGAGGGGAGATTACCCCTATCAGATTTAGGGTTCCGGTCCCATTTCAGCCTTCTTCCTGGCTGGCCGGAGTGGGTGGCTCATATCATGGAGAACGCCGACTACCGAAAGATTTTGGACGCTGCCGGAATGTTGGAGGCAATCCGGGTCTCTGTGGGAGATTTCCACAGGGACTACGAGGCTTTGAAGCAGTTCGTCCTCCGGTAGGATCCGGAGGTCCACATCTTTGTGACTGCCTTCGGGGAGATCACTCTGACTTTGGGGGACGTCGCCATTCTTCTCTACCTCTCAACAATAGGGGAAGAAAATCCGGGGACTATAGCCCTGAATAATGCTAAAGAGCTTGCTGAAAATCTTGAAGAAGTCGAAGTTCAAAGGAATTGGTGAGGGCCACAATCCGAAGTACACCTTCTGGAGATGGGTGCTATACTTCTGGAACAAGGAGGAGGTCCCAAAGGCCAACAACGTCTCCATCAAGAGGTGCTGGGGCAAAGGCTTGGGTAGCTCAGTCCACTTCGAGGCCTTCATTGCCTTCTGACTGGCGAGGTTCATCCACGAGGGATACCCTGTGGACAAAGTGTTAGAAAGGGTATTCCCTCTGGCCGTGAAGATCACAAGGAGAATTCAAATTCCCCTTGCTCCACTATTCCTGGGATCACAATATGAATACTTGGATCTTTTGTGTGAGGATATGGCCCGAAGTTGCAGGGAGAGGTTGGTGGAAACTTTGGTGGATGCCAACTTCCTACAACTGTTCCTTTGAGAGAGGTACAACCGGTATGTGCCCTAGAACTTATCAATGGTTGAGAGCCAGCTCTCAGCATGGGTCTGATTCAGCCCCTCGAGCTTTGGTATGGTCTGGGATGAAGCCGAAGAGAAACATCAGACTGTTCGCAGTATTGGACGTGGAGACAGAATTTGAGTACCGCCCTTACCGCCGAGGAGGGATCAGACTGCTGCAGTGCAACGACACCATGCTAGAGGGAGAGTTCCCTTGGAATACCAAGAATTGGCTGGGACTGAAGTCGGAGGACAGAGCCTTCTTGGAGATTTTTCACCCTGGGCATCTGCTGAGCTTCTCAAGGGAGTATGGAAGTAGTTACCCTATAAACAACCCCCACCGTGTGTTGCGGCAATTCAGAATGGATCAAACTCCTTCTCCTGACAACATCGCAACTGTCAAGCCTTCAAAAGTTGTAATGGAGCGAGTTCAACATAGATTCTCCCAGGCATACGGGTACATGGGGATGTTCGAGAATTGAGAGGCCATCCCTGGTGGTTGGATTACTGGCACACTACCTTGAAGCATCTAGATGAATTCTGCATCGGTGAAGCGGTGAAGTCGAAGGCAGACTTCAGTGGTCCAAAGGAGCAGAGACTAAAGAAGGCAGAGAAAAACCACTGACTCTAGATAGGGGATGGCCACCCATCCTCCATGAGACCCAGGGAACCTTCTGGTCATAGCCATCTATGAAGGGAGGAAGAGGACGAGGAGGAATTCGCTGAGGGTCCTGATAAGGCCTCAGCTGTCCTGCCAGAAGGACAAGAAGAAGAAGAAGAAGAAGGGGAAGAGGGAGAGGAGGAGGACGACGATGAAAACGTCCCAATTAGGGACCTCCTAGTTCACTGGAGAACTAGGAGCACCAGAGTTCCAAGGATTCCTTCCTTTCCCAGGGCGCCAGCGCCTATCATCGTTGAGCGGGTCACTCCAGAGGGACCCCTTCAAGCAAGGCCATGCCAAGCCCTCCAAGGGAGCAGCACACTATGGTGAAGTCCACCGCCTTCTGCACCCTGAAGGTATGTGTAACATGTTTGTGAAGCTTTTCCTTTTGTCTTGATTTCTCTTGTCACATGTTTAACTTTGATTTGTTGATCTTTTGGCAGATATCAGCTGGAGGAGTAGGAGAAGGACTGGATGTAATTAACTCCTTAGTCATGTCTCTTCCAAAGGAGCCTGTGGGACAGAGCTCCAAAGTGTCAGCTTGAACCTCGAGGGAGGGAGCAGCGCCTCGGAATCCTACTAGCAAGGTCCCTCCTTTGGGGCAGTCTTCTGGTTCTCCTGCCAACTGTGTCCTTCCTCCCTCAAAAGGGCCTGGGACTCGAGTTCCTGCCAGCAGGAGTCCACCTCC
Organism: Pachysandra terminalis; assembly: GCA_031762675.1. Taxonomy (NCBI): domain Eukaryota; kingdom Viridiplantae; phylum Streptophyta; class Magnoliopsida; order Buxales; family Buxaceae; genus Pachysandra; species Pachysandra terminalis. Next base: position 6,349 of record JAUPMG010131044.1, on the reverse strand, counting down.
TCGCTAGGAGGCTGTTACAGCTGGTATTTCGAGGACTCCACCACTCTTCGAGGGCTCTTCCTTTGGTAAGTAATTCTTTTTTTTTTCTCATTTGATTGTTTTGACTACCTTCCATTTACTAACTTTAGCTTTCTTTCTTGTATAGCTCCTGCAGTGAGAGAGGAAGGAAGAGTTGGGGGTAGGGAACCTCAAATTACCCCTTCAACCTTGTCACAAAGGGACCTTATCAAGATTCCCATGGGAGGGGTACAGCAAAAGGAGGCCCTTAGGGTGAGCAGGAGCCCTCCTGCTCTCCCCACTATGACTTCTGATAGTACCATTGCCAGAAGGGAAGAAGGGACTTCAAAGGCTGCCATTGACAATGTCTTGGCAGTTCCTCCCTTGGTAACTGTCTTCCCCCTCTAAGCTTTAGGTTTCCTTTTTTCCTTCGAACTTTTCTTCGAATTCTGGTTTCGAATGCTGTTTTTCTTGCAAACTATTAGGTAATTCTAATACTTGTATTCCTTGTAGGACGATGAGGATGAAATAAACTCCCCTGTTCCTTCGAATATTAGAGAGGAGCAAGGAGCATTGGTGAAGCAGCAACCCATGTACATAAAGAAGCTGAGATTGCTGCTCAGGATAAAGAGGATGAGGTCACCTCTGGACCTCCAACCATTCCCACAGAGGCCACAACTGTACATAGTGATGAAGTGGTTCCTCCTGTGCCTACTGCTCCAGCCCAAGAGCCAATTATCCCTATTTATGATCCGTGAGGCCAGATGCTGAAGAAGTATACGAAGTCAGCCCTCCAGAGCAAGCAAAAACTGAAACCCCGTGTTCTCCTCCTGCAGCTCCTTCCCAAGCTCAAGTATCTGTAGAAGTTCCTGCCACTGAAGTTGTAGCTCCTACTCCTGAAGTGGCGTCCTCTTCTGGTATGAAGTGCAAGGGAGAGTCCTTCACCATTCCAGCCATCCAGAAGAGGAGGGAGTTGTCCCCTGATCGAGTGGAAGATCCTGAGAAGATGGATAGAAAGTATTGGATGGATCTGATCAGGGCGACCTACGGGGACTTGCTGCCAAAGAAGGCTCTGCCAAGCCAAAAGTTCAGGAACTTTGGTTACAGAGAGTTATACAGACTTCTTAAGGTAATGAGCCATAGGAGCCTGCACAATATAACTGTTGAAGACCTGGAGGGTTGGGAGAAGACAGTGGCCTGTCTGAAGGTCATGGACTTCCAGTTGGAATGGTTGGAGAACTGGCTGGGGCAGCTGAAGACGAAGGTGCAGATGTTCAGCAGGGTTAAGGAACTTGAGACTACTGTCTTAGTGGAGACAAAGGAGGTGAATAAGTTGCAGTAGATCTTTGACAAGTGCGTAGCATATGTGAAGGAACTGGAAGAAAAAGCTGAGCATCTTGATCAACTAAGGAAAGTTGTTGCTGATGAGCTTGTGAGCTTCCGGAATGATCAAGAAGATGTAGCTCATGCCTTGTCCAAGGAGCAAGCAAAACTTATGGAGGCGCAGACTACTCTTATGAGAGTAAGTATTTCAGTGTTGGGAGCTTCAAGATTAGGACTGATCGAAGGGGCCTTCGAGGGTATCACCGAATCTCAACTCACTGGAGCACAATAGTCTCATTTTCCTTTTCTGTTGTAATGTAGTTATCATGTATAAGATAAAATTGTTTTGGAAAGACAAAATTCATTCATATACATTAATAAAAGTACTTCCTCAACCACTTTCCATTTACAGTCTCTTCAATTGCATTCTCTTCCATTGGAATAATTTTATAATATCCTGAAGCTTGAGAAAAAGTAACTTCAAAGGGTCCTTCCCACTTAGTAGCGAACTTTGGCTTTATGACATTACTCCTTGCATGCCACATTGCTCGTAGAACCAATTCACCAACTTGAAAACTCTGAGGTCTGACCAGCTTGTTGTAGACGTGAGCAATAATTTAACGATAATGCAAATTACTTTTCAAAGCTTTTTGTCCTTTTTCATCCAAATTATCTAACTCCTGAGCATGTATAAGAGCAAAGTCTTTGAAATCGCAGTCTACTCTGCTTGCATGTAAGATTCTTGCTGAGGCAACCTATAATTCGATTGGAAGAAGGGCTTCTGCTCCAAATACGAGAGAAAAGGGAGTTGAATTTGTAGCCTGGTGTTTGCTCACCTTATAAGCCCATAGGGCTTGAGGTAGGGAATCATTCCACCACGAAGGCTGATCATAGACCATTTTACTTAGAATTCTGATCAGAGTCTTGTTGGTGGTTTCAGCCTAAGCATTCCCTTGAGGACAATAAGGAGTAGACTTGTTGTGGTAGATTCACTAATAAGTTGTCATCTCCACGACTGGCATGTTAAGGAATGAAGTTCCATTGTCCATAATGATCCTTTGAGATGGACCAAATTGAAGGACAGTGTTATCTTTAATAAACTGAGCTACATAAGCTCCATGGGCTCTTCTCAGTGGGACAGCTTCAACCCATTTGGTGAAGTATTCAGTGGCTACCAAGATCCAAGAGTGGCCTCTCCTACTCCTAGGATTAATATGTCCAATCAAATCCAGGCCCCTAGGATGGAATGACCATGGAGAAATGATTGACTGCATTTCCTTAGAAGGTTTATGGGGAATTTTATCTTGGACTTGACACTTCACGCATTTCTTCAGAAAGTCAGTTGTGTCTGCTTCCATTGTAGGCCAGTAATACCCCAAGTCCTGGAATTGCTTGAACAGTTTCCTCTTTCCTTGGTGAGCTCCACATGTACAGCCATGGACCTTTCGAAAGACAATGAAGATTTCTTGAGTACTTAAGCAATGTGGAGGGGTATCATTGAAGCTCCCTCGAAATACTTCTCCTTGCTCCATATATAATATGGTGAACTTCCGTTTGAGTTGAATAGCCTCAAACCGATCTTGAGGTAGAAATCCATCTCGAAGGAGTTTGATATATGGTTCCCTCTAATCAGTATGCTCATGAACAGGGAGCGCTTCTACAACATCAGGTGGCTTTTGGCATTTGGCAAGGGAAAGTTGTAGTTTGGCAACTTCAAGTGCCATTGAAGGCCAATATTTTCCAGACCTTTGAAGTTGTCTGTACAAGGGAATAGAATCTGGAAGTCCATAGGTGTCCTCGTGCATGGCTTGTAGCTTTTCCATGGCTTCCTTCGGTCCAAGGCATCTAAATAGAGCTCCACTGATCCCTTTATAATAAAGAACACTACAAAAAAGGGGTTTTTACCGGCGGAATTTACTGGCAGTTTACTAAACACCGCCGTCTAATGTGTTTAGGTCGGTGGTTTTTATTAAACCGCCGGTACATACCTTTAGAGCGCACAAAGGCCTTTGGCGCGAAATAATTCGCTGGAGAAAGTTACCAATACTCGACGGTTTTCTAATAACCGCCGACTAAGGGCTTATTTATATTGGCGATTTTTAATAAATCGCCGCTCCCGGTATGGTTAATAGTCGGTAGTTTAAATAAAACCGCCGATAAACCCCTATAACCAGGTAAACACCCTTATGCGCAGGAAATTTCCCGCCCTTATGTAATCCTATATCGGCGGTTCTGTATACACCGTTGTAATAACATACTATGAACGACGGTTTATGAGGAGCCACGGAGATATATTATGGTCCATAGACGGCGATGTAATTCGAACCGCTGATATAGGAATAATAGTCAGCGGTTTAATACTAACCACCAATATAGGAGTTGTATATAGATGGCGGTTTAAGTAAAACCACCGAGAAAGGTTTAACAGGCGACGGTTTTATAAGAACCGCCGACGAAGGTTTGTTTTTTCTTACCTACCGCGACAAGCCCTCTTTCCCTTTTCTCTTTCTCTTCCCGGTCCCGCCTTTCTCTTTCTCTTCCTGCTGCTCCTACTTCTGGTCTAGGGTTTTGGTATTGGTCTTCTTCTTCTTCGTCTTCGTCTTCGAATTCCTTTTCCTCTTTAGACGATTGGCCGGTGACGACAACGAATGCTACGATGGACGATCGACAGCCGCATTCGGCCTTTCAACATCCTGTACCTGGTAAAAAACCTAAGTTTCTATTTGGAGGTAATTGTTTTTTAAATCTTTCCTTTTTTTGGTTTTGTTCTTGGTCATTTCATCATTAATTGATTCAACCTGATCTTTTATTGAATCATTAGATTGTTGTTTTTGAATAGTTAAGGTATTTTAGGCTGTAATTGCTGCTTGATGCTTGTCTTAAGATCGGCTAAAGCTCATTAAGATAATAAGTCTTTTTTTAGCTTTAGGTTTGGTTTGTGAGCCTAATTATAGAGCTTAATCTCAGATCGTTGACAGTCCTAGTTGTATTTGCTGAGAGAAATTGTTTTTATGCCCGGATGGGGTAATATCTCACCCAATGAATTTCTGCCACATACACTAGTGGTAGAAAACACTCGGATAAGGTAGAGCCAGTTTTGGGTTCGTATGTCTATTAGGGTTTTAGAATATTATGTGGCAGAAAATCATGGGCCTGTGACGTTTGACAGTGCATGAGACACTTGATGCATGGTGGGCCGAGACATTGGATTTGCATGTGTGCATGCCAATGCAATGGTTACAGCCAAAACCAGCTCTAGTTGGTGTTGGAAGTCTCTGGTCTAACACATCCACAAGGAGCAGATTACATTCTTCGGAGTTTTCATGTGAGAGGATTTCGCTAGGGTGTTTTCCCATTAGTACTACTAGTGCCACAACTCCGTAACTGTATACGTCACATTTCTCTGTCACCTTCATTGTTGAGGCCAGCTCTGCAAGATATTACAAAGAATGAAAGGAAAAAAAATTATATATATATATATAGATAGAGAGAGAGAGAGAGAGATGGCTATTTATTTTCTATAAAAAAAAAAGATGGTTATTCATTTATATCATATTGTAGAACTAATCATCATATGGAGAGAGAGAGAGAGAGAGAGAGAGAGAGAGAGAGAGAGAGAGAGAGATGGGTCTTTATTTATATCATATTATATAACTAATCATCATATGGATATTTTAGGAGAGGGAGAGAGCGAGGGGGGAGGGAGGGTGGGACTAATCATCATATGGATAGTTTAAGAGGGAGAGAGAGATGGTTATTTATTTATATCACATTCTAGAACTAATCAATATATTGATATTTTAGGAGAGGGTGCGAGGGACGGTCCAGAAAACAACAAAGTAATTGATAATATGTAAACTTTAGAAGAGTAGTAATGAAGGATTTGTCATGGGCCTGATCCATGAAGATCTACTAACCGGTTCACGGTCATTTGAAACTCGGTCGAGTTAATTGTTCATGTGATGCCTACGGCCGCTACCCCCTGCTGGTCCCTAGAGGTTTATGTCTTTTCCTTGTTTATTTTGCTTGCTGTTTTATCCAGGTGCCTAATTTGTGCACTTGGTTTTTTCTTTTCTGATCTTGTAAGTATCTATCTTTTACATTTCATCATTAATATATCCTGTTGGTTATTCATCAAAAACAAGAAGAGGGCAAAGTCTAGAATTCCCATGTATCATCCTACTTTCATAGAGAATGCTTGATATATATGTAACATGGGCACATTTGAAGTTTGAGATTCTTCAGAAGTTTATAACTTTGTTGCCACCAGTCTCGTGATTGCAGAATGATGATTAAGATGAATAAATTTTCAACTTTTCAAAGTATTAAAAGTTTCCTTGAGTTTCCAAAAGTGCCTCGATGCTTTTAGAGATGGAATTTCAATGTGTCCCTTTTTGGTTTTCTAAGCGCCAATTTTTCACATGTTGGGCTTCTTTTTGAACTTTATATGTTTTTATGTTGTATGCAGTTATTGCTTTTGTGTGTTTTCTTATTTGCTTCATTTTTTCATGGATTTTACTGAAGTCATACTTACACTGAGATGAATTCACATCCATCAAGCAAAAACTCGATGGCCGGAGTGGAGATTTTTTTTATTTTTTTAATTACTATGCTACTTATGTAAACTAAATAAACTAAAGTAGTAGTTTATAAAGTAATAATTATGCTAGCCAAGCTTTATGAAGCACAATATTGTGATTTGGGAATAAAAAAAACAACATATTTGAGAGATTTGAGATGTTGAAAGACGAGTGACCATTAGTAATAAGGGAAAGGGATAATGAATGGGATAGGCAGGTTAGACTGGTTTTGGTTCAAACTTGCACCGAAGGTAACTAGTCAAGATCCAAAATACTCTTTTAAGTCTTACTTATATTGAGGTGTTGTCTTATGTAGGAGGTTAACTTGTGGAAGCCCATGGTGTTGTAAATGTTGGATTACACCGCCCGACTCGGTGCCTCGACCTTCATCGGATGCCTGCAAGGAATCCAGGTATATCTTGCTCTTCTGTAGTCACTTGTTGACAATA
>JAUPMG010131033.1:0-11494 GCA_031762675.1 Pachysandra terminalis | reverse complement strand
TCCTGGTAATGTTACCAAATTCATCAGATTTATTTTTGAAAATCCATTTGGTACCAATTACATTAGAATTTTTAGGCATACGAACAAGAGTCCACACATCATTCCTCATAAATTGTTACAACTCTTCCTGCATAGCTTTAACCCAATAATCATCAAGGAATGTGTCTTTAACATTTTTGGGTTCAATTTGAGAAGTGAAACATACATACCTGACCATCTCTCGATAATTCACTCTTGGCTTGTCTCTAGTACGCATCCCATAATTGGTATTCCCAATGATCATATTAGAAGGATGATTTTTCTGACAGCTGGATGTTGGTCCTCTGGTGATTGGATCAGCAATGTCAAAGGTAGCATTTCCAGATTTTGCAGGTTCTGTTGCAGAACTTGCTGCAACATTTTCGGCAACAACATCAGTAGCAGCAACTTCTTCTTCCTGCACTTCAACTTCTTCAGTAAGGCTGATTATTGCTCCTTCCTTGAAAAAATCTGCAAAATCTTTGAAATCATCAATCACAACATTAGCAGATTCCATAATAGCTGGGCTCTCATATTGTAGACCCGATATGCCCGATTATTATTGGAATATCTAAGAAATACTCCTTCATCACTCTTGGCTTCAAACTTAGCAAGCTGGTCACGGTCATTAAGAATATAGCAGGTGCACCCAAACACATGAAAATAACCCAGGTTAGGTTTCTTAGCTTTCAAGATTTCATGCCTAATCTCAGATAGACTCGGTTAAGCAGTGTTAATGGCTTCTGCCCAAAGTCTTAAGGACAACATTTTAGAATTCAGCATGACTCGGGCCATCTCTTGAAGAGTTCTATTCTTTCTCTCAATAACACTATTCTGTTGTGGTATTTTTGATGCAGAAAATTCATGAGCTATGCCATGCTCATTGCAGAAATTGGTAAAAACAACATTTTACCAATTTCTATCATGAGTGGACTTACATCGAAGAGGTCGCCGATGGTGGCCAGGTCGAGGAGGGTTGGAGCCATGGATCGATAAAGAACGTATGTCTAGCATGGATAGACAGATTGATTGGCTGAACAATTGTAGCCTGTGATGTTTGGTTGGGCTTGTGAATGGTGTAAGTGAGTACTCAAGAGGAGAAGCAGAAGAGAAAAGTAGATTTGCTTTCTTTTCATTTCTTTCTTACTTCTTCTCTACAAAGGGGTGTGGAAGAAATCTGTTTATAAGTGTTGCAAGATCTACTTACAGTGAATCCTCAGTTTGTACCAAAAATGTTGTTACTGATGATGCTTTTGTTGTTCCCATTACTGCAATTATACAGGTAATGGATATAGGGAAGGAGTGACCAGTTGACCTGATTGAAGGATCTCAACCGTCTGTTTCTGCAATTAGTTTTGAGCAATACAGAAGTAACCAAAGTTTTGATTCCTTTACATGTATGACATCTCAAACAAGGTTTAAAGTCTCGGGTTCTGGGATCGGATCGGTCCTGGCTGATCCTGGTCCGGACCGGTGGTACTGTCTGGTCCAGATCCGATACAAAAAGTGGACCGCCCAATTTTTTTTCAATTAGCCAGATTAGTCTCCGGGCTGGGGGTACCGGTCGTTACCAGACCGGTCCAGATCGATACCGGTATGGACCATCTAATTTATAAATTGAAAAAAAAAAACATCAGACCGGTTGCCCGGTTATATTGATTACTAGACCGGTCCGGTCCAAAGCCTCATGGTACAACAGTTATATCGTGGTTTGGGTTCGGACCGGTCCACTCCTTGAAACCTTGATCCCAAATGACAAAATCTAGATGGACTAGTATTGCATATGTCATAACTGGTTAGTCTAAATGGCTTTCTAAATTCTAACTACTGTCAAAAAACATGAAGTATGGGAAAGAAAAAGATGGTTTCACTCTTACCACAATATTGAATCAGTCAACATTGGTATGAAGAAATGGAAACAAAATCCAAGCTGAAACACAAAATGTTGACTATAACACATTGGAAAAAATCAGAAGGTTGTCTTAACCATTTAATCAGTCAATTTTTGCCTCGGATTTCTCCTGAAGTGCCGTAAGGGAGCCGCCGAGGCCTAGTAAAGATAAAGAGTCACGAGGATAACAGCGTGACTTAGAATTTATTCATGAAATTTATGTGTGGGTCATTACTCTTTAGCTTGACTATGACTCCTTTGTTTTGGAGGGTAGCATTAGACTTCAGTTGGATGACTGCATACTGATAGGGATTTGAATTTTTTTTTTCTTTTTTTTTTTTTTTTTAAATGAGGGATTTGAATTTTTAAAAGACAAGATGATGATCACCTACTCCGTTATCGTTGCTGATACATATGGACACAAAAATAAATCTATTAAGGTTGACCATTATTTACATGAAATTTTAGTCCTGCTTCAACTTTATCTTTGAAAAGCCACACGGGTAGCTCAACTGGCAAGCTCTCCAACTCAAGAACTGGAGGTCCGAGGTTTGGATCCCCGGGCTCACATGATATATGGTCCTTGTGGATGGGGTCATGTATATGAGGTTTATCCTATCCCCATTAAATCAACTCGGGACTTCCACATAAAAAAAAAAAAAGAAAAAAAACCCTTAATATTTGATATTTCCCTCAAGTTATTGTCCTTCCTAAGTTGGTATTATTGCCCTCATGGCTACACACTCTTTTTCTTTTTCTGTTTTCTTCTTTAGTTTGTTGCTGTTTTAGAAAACTGAGATGAGAAAGGCTACTAATATAGCAGTATTTCATTTCATTTATGAGGAATGGCATTTTATAAGCTCGGGTCAAGTAGGCATAAAGAATATGCCTTCAATGAAGCCCTTGCTCTTTTTTTCTTTTATCCTCATTCAAAACTTAAATGATGCTGCCAGGACAAGAAGATATTCATTGTTCATTGCACTACCCCTTTTGAACTATGAATTCTTAGCTTAGGTTCTTTCAACTCCCAGAATCTTTTGCTAGGCAGAATTCTTGTAAACCATATGCTCAGTTAACAGTTGGCTTGACAAATACAAAACAGGGTCTGGTTGTCTGCGCACCTCACCTAGAGATTTTCTGTAGCAGGAAAATCATACAAGCATAGCTGACTGATCTCAATGGGCATCTGCTCATTCTAAGATGAGTTAGTTCTAAACTAGGAATCAGGAAACTTGACTTGGTCTACTTCACACTTGTTTAAGCTGGATTACTTCCAGTTGCAATCCAGAACAAAATCAAAATCAAGCAGATTGAAAACCAAGCTTCAAAATCATGATTTAATACCGTGGAAGTGATCAGATTATTATTTAAGTTTTGATTATTGATCTGCACAAGAAAAGATGGACCTCGTCGTTCTAAAGATCTTGATGAATACTACAATGTGGACAAATGAGACACTAATTGACTGGGGGCCAGCATTCACAGATCTCATAAGCTCCCCTTTGTGCTTGAGACTTAGGCATCTTGTTTTTCCTCCTCGCTGACTGATGTAGGTTTCTCAGCTGGAGTTTCTGTTGTGGGTTCAGGTTCTTTTTTCAGCTCTGACTCAAACTCCTTGGCTGCCTGTAGCATTCAATAACACCACTTATTAATGTGAGGAGAATTTTGGCATGAAGTCATGCTTCAGTATAGAACGAAGAGAAATACTTCACAGACATGCTAACCAAAATTATGTTATGGAAACAACTGCCAGAAAATCCAGTGATTCAGTAATCATGGCACAAATAAATATTTCAAACATTAAAAAGAGCACAAAAAGTTCGTAAGCCACTCTGGCTATCAAGCACACGTGAAGTAGCATGATGGTTTCTCTTTCTTTTTCCCCTTATTCTGAGGTCTGGGTACTCAAGCTCTGCTTTCCTTGCGTATTCAATCTGTTCAGACATATTTACACAGTCGAAAGTTTCAAAATATAATCAGCATCGATATAAATGTTATCTTTGTCTTATCAGAAGTTCGTGATCATTGGAAAGAAATCCCAACCACAAAGACAGCACCATCCATACAGCCAAACAGTTGGTTTAAGAGGGTGGTTGGGATGATCGTGATACCCAAATATCATATGCTACAACAATACTTTGGATACTTGGGTATGGCTATCTTTTTCACTTATTAATGGATAGAGAAGGTTTCTATTGAAACTTGTCACCCTGAATAATTTGATAAAATGTCTGGTTGGACGCTTCTTCAGAGCTTGTTGCCTAAAGTTTGATAGCAACAGAAAAGGCAACACAAAGGCATAAAGGATTTAATGACCATCGGTCTCAAGTAATTAGGATGTGTCAACTGCAATGAAAGATCTGATTTTAAAATGTAGTAAAATGATGAGATCTTGTCCCTTTGCAACTCAAATAAGTTACTTGCAGATGTAGTTCCAACTTCCAACAGAGCAGCAAAAAGTGGGTAATCTGCTTAATATTGGGCAATGGCTGAATATATATTTTGAGTATTTCACATCTCCTAGGTGCTTCATCAGTAAAAGTTGAATAGTGAGAAAATTAAGTCACAGCAACTTATATAGGTTTATTTTCATATATAAATACAAAAGAATAATAATAATAATATTGAAATGACAAAACAATTTAATTTGATAACTCAGAATAAAACCCATCTGGCAGAATCCTTGTCTTCATTACTTTGTTATAAAATCGTCTTTAAGCTTGCCATATCTCTTTTATTCTGTTTCATTTAACAACTTTTAGGTAGCTCTTAAGAGAATTAGGAACTCCAACACACAAGCAACTTAATAAATTTGCCAATATAGAGTTCCAGATATGCACAATAAGAAATCTTGAGGTCTGGATGATAAAAGATAAGTTTTCAACACACATAAAAGACGCCAATCAAAAAATTAAGAAAAAAAAATGATCACATGTATCAAAACTGATATATGAAAGGTAGAGTATAACCTTCATCAATAGCTCATGACACACCAGTGAAAAGTTAAATTAGCACAAGTCATGAATATTTAACCGACATGGCTACCACTAGGTCCACTAATCTATATCCGAAGCATATAGTGGTACAGAATTATAACCACGTACATCCACTAACAAGATGAAATGACAACGACAAGGTAAACAAGAAAGTAATTTCTAAACAATTGTGGTCAATCCTCCAACATTATTTACTTCGGTAAATTGAATGACGAATATGGACCTGACTCTCTTTCTATCTTCAGCAAACCACTAGTGATGACTAACAAATGTATATTAGCAATAAAAAGTTATCAAACTTTAAACTTTAATAGTCATATACAAGTGGAACCAAGTAAACTTCGAGTATATTTCAGGGAAAAAAGATCTCTAACTAGGGGCAGAACTACATGACATCCTTATGGCAACATAACATGTTATGATCATACATACGACCAAAATCACACCTGTGTAGACTAAACATATTAACCCATCACTACTAGCAGATTCAGAAAAGCACAATAGAATGTATTTTAATAAAAAAATGTAGCATACATTGTTGAAGCCGACAACTCAAAAGTATGAACATCATCGTACAATTCATTATGACGAAGCAAGGATGGCATAAGAAGAATTATGAAAACCTTTTTATTAAAATGCATCATGCTTTGGACCTATGTTGCAATTTTTTTTTTTTTACAACAACAATATCAACTAGTTGGTGTCGGCAACATGAATCCTGTTCCTTCATCTCAATCTGTCAAAAACTGTATCTTCTATCAGATTATGTGTATCTAAATACTTTCAGACTGAATCCATCCAGTTTCTTTTTGGTATTCCAGCTTTATAAGCCTAAACAATCTTAATCTATTTCCCTTTATCTTATCTCTTATTCGGACAACACATGGATACATGTTCATCCCTTACCTTATATTTCTTAGTGTTCTCACACATCCATCTCAACATCCTCACCTTAGCAACATTCCTAATGTAACACCCTGAACCAAAATTTATATAAGAGATTATTAAATTGAGAAACTAATTAAATTTGATTGGATGATTCACTTAGAAAGTCTACCTAGGCAATACACATGATCATTAAAGACTTAATGGACTAGGTTTAAAGGCTTAAGTATGCTAAAAGGGTAATTGGACTGTTATTGGGCTTAAGCGTGATTTCTTAGGGTTCAAGACACTAATGGATTGTATTAAGGAATTCAATAAATATTTAATGAACAAATTAAAAGCCAATAAATTAGGTGAAATTCGTGAGAATTAATTAGGAGAAAAATAGAACCTTCTCCTAGTTGATTTAGGAACCCTAGTAGGACCCCAAGGACCAAGTCTGTAGCTATATAATGAAAAGTATGGTTTCCTATTGTTAAAATCTTGCTTAAAACATGAAGATCTCAAGGAGAATAGCTATGGTTGATCAAAAACCCTAGGAAGAAGAAAAAGAAGAAGAGGAAAAACTAAGATCAAGTGGTAAAAACTCAGAAAAATTTAGAAAACCTAGAAGTAAGTGCAGTTTCCTTGTTTCTTCCTCGTACAAAAACCTCCATGCATACATGATTTGCGATAATGATCATGCTAGTATGTGTGTTCTTATGATTATATGTTTATAATGCAAGATTCATGATGTTGATTATGTTTAGATCATGATTAGTGGAGTTTCATTCATGGGTTTGTGTGAGATTCCATGTGATCATGCATTGCATATAGGCTGGACCTAAGGCGAATTAAGAAGGTTTGAAAAATACTGCTTTCTGGAAAAATTCACACATCGACGGCAGCTAGGTCGGTGGACCAACTCTGACCTGCCGATGGACCTCGGCGGACCGACCCACCCACCGACGGGGCCTGCCGACTGAATACCTGTATGTTGTTTTGGCACCCGACCTAGTGGACCGTTCGATCGATTGACCCACCGACCATATAAATCTGTGTTTTTATGTTGAATTCCACATGCATATGACCTCTTGGAGTGTCTGCAAGTGGAGATTCATAATTTGCCTCAACATTACTTTCAAGGGTGGACTGATCAGTCCACCGACGATCTGCTGATACCTATTGATTTTTCAGATATATTTTGTTTTAATTTCTTAAATTATTTGACGGTCTCTTGTGGCTGGTGCATGACCTGGTATGGATGTGTGGATCTAACTCCTGTTACGGCTTAACAATAAGGGTTTATATGATAGTAAAGGTAATTGAATAATGTTGAGATAATTATGGATTATCTGAAATAGTAGACAATTGTGTGAGAGACATCATTGGGTTTACAAGGCATGCACACTATGGTGGTGATGGTATTGAGATGGCCTGGCCATAGAGGTGGTGTCCTTGGGTTAATAATATTTTTTTTGATGACTAACTAGCAGTTTATTAAAAACACAAACACCAATACAAAGAAGGGCGGGCACACAAGATGACCACCAAAGCCCAAGAGAAAACAAAAAGTACAAGAGAAAAGAGCAAAAACCAAAACAAAACAAGATGCTCCAAACAATAGGAACAACAATGTGAACATCAAAGGTATCACCCATAACTCCTTCAACTCCTTCAGCCTCCACCTTCTTTCATTTCTGATGTCGGAATGCCCACAGACTGGTTCATCTGCTGACCCCACCTCTAGCCAAGCAATCAGCTATGACATTGCCATCTCTACGCGTATGAGCAAAGGATGCATGAGTTAACCTTCCCAAAAACCTAGCCATCCTGACTAGGTGAATGAGCCTCCAAGGACAACGCTCAGACCCCGACATCCACGATAGTACAGAAGCTGAGTCCCCCTCGATCATTACCGAACTGTACCCCACTCCAATTGCCACCCTGACTTCAGTAAGAAGAGCCAGCATCTCGGCCCCCGTAGCATCACCAATCCCAACTGGCCTAGAATAAGCGAGTAAAACCTGTCCACTGTGGTCTCTGAACACTCCTCCAATACCTGAAGGCCCCGGATTCCCAAAGGAGGATCCATCAAAGTTTACCTCAACAACCCCCTCTACTGGTGCCAATCACCTAGTCACAATACGCTCTGTATATGGAGATGACCTAGCCACCTCCGACCACCCTACCAGTACATCAGTCATAGAGAACCCTCTAATGGCAGGAAGAATCACCATCCAGGAACAAACCATATGCAGAATAGAGTCAATAATCAGCCTGGTCGATCTGGCCCTATCTTCGAACACTCTAAGATTCCCCTCCCCCACAAAACCATAGTGTCGCATGCCACACCCCTTGGTACATCAATCTGCATCTCTCACCTAACCCAGGGAACCTCCACTAGACTAGACACTCATCGATCACCTCAGGCATCACCCAACCGACACCAAGCCTGCACAAGAAAAAAGACCATACCTCTCTAGCCACTGAACAATGCAGGAAAAGATGGTCAGTTGATTCCCCTGCCTCCCTACACATACAACGCATATGGGGCGAAAGCATCTGGGACGACCACCTTCTTTGTAGCAAATCGCAAGTATTAATCTTATGGAGGATAATATTGTTCATGCATTGCGTATGTGTAGTTGACATCGGAAGCCATGGTCGGGTTCATGGAGGAAACGTAGATACCTTTGGTCTTGGATTCTTGGGTTTGAGTCCCTAAAGTGATTGTGAAATAGATTGGGCAATTGAGACCCATGGGTTGAAAGTCCCTAGAGCCATGGACACACATGGAACGCCGGGATAGTCTCATCCAACAGGTAGCTGTAAAGTGGATGCAAGAGGCATGATTCCTTGCCTTATAATAATGTAGGAATTGGATTGGCTACTAGCGCGTATCTGTAAGCCCAGTAGATTTGACATGGCGTAAGGGTAAACATCACTATATACACATCATATTAATACATCTCTCATTTATCTCAATTGTATTATTCTTCGATCATGTGATGTTTGTACACTTGTTATGATGCACGGTAGATTGATTGCCTGATGATAACCCTGTTGTTTGGTCTGTGCTTGGGTTGATTTGTGTGCATGGTTATAAGAGATTTGTACTTACCGGCTTTTGCGTGCTTACGCATTTTATGCGGAATATTTCAAGAAAGCAACATTAAGACTAATTTGATGGTGGCATGAGTTCGGGAGGATGCTTGGACTCAAGCTGGATTTCTTTTTATTTTTCATTTATTATTTTGAGAATAGGGATTTTTACTCAATTTTGGATTTTAATTCCTTTGATGTAAAGGAAGGGATTATTATTATTGTTATTTAAAGACTTCCGTTGGTTTGGACAATAACAAGGTTTATTTTGAATATTATTATGAATTTGCATGTTTCGATGCTTCACCGTTGGCCTACACTCAGGGTGAGTATAGGAGGTTGCACCTTGGGATACATATCACACATATTGATTTGTGATATGGGTTGCGAGACGTGACATCCTATGCATATGTTGCTTCTTTGTAGCCCAATATTCAGACCCATACATCATAGCAAGCCTAATAGATCTGAAAAATCTTCCTGTTAGCCTCTTTTTTTTTATGATGATGATGATGACGAACAATGAGAGAACTATACTAAAAGAGTAGGGAAAACACAAGATAGCGAGTCACTCATAAGGAGCTTCCCAACCCCATAAAACAGAAAAGAATCTAAAAGTACAATATGTAAAAAACAAAAGGCACAAGAAGCAACGTCAATCACAACACTAAAAATGCCTCTTGACTTAAGCCATCCAGCTATACTTTTATGTGCAACATGCTCATCAGTATCCCCCTCTTAATGGATGATTAGTATAGCTATGAGTGTCAAAATTTGACAGGTACAAAGTGTTCGATTTGGAAAATTCGAGAAATTTAAATCCATGGACATAATAGGATATTCAAATAATGTAGTATAAAATAAATAAATTATAGAATATGTTGTTTTAAACAATATTATATCAACTGACTTGCCTCATACATATAAGAATTTATGAGCTTAATATTATCTTTTTATCCACTTTGAAGCTTTTATAGGAAAATGCAAAGTTCATATTTATGTTCAATATGGATTTTCTGATGTGAAAAAACAAAAGAAAAGGAAATTATTTGTTTCGCAACAGAACTTGTTGAATGTCAAAGTCCAACGTGTTTGATACAAATACAGTATGTATTTAGAATTTTCCATGTAACATAGCTTTCAATAATTGTTTCGCTAGAGTAGCTATTGTCATTTGTTAATTGGAAAAAAAATGCACGTCAAATTTGACGAGTGCAAGCTATACACAATTCTTGTTCTATACTTGTACATCTCCCGCTTCTAGGTGATTGGTCAGAGTGGGACAAACATGAGAACACCTTTCCACATGGTCAATCATGATGAGATATATTAGATAAATGTGCAAGTATGGCACATTGGCAAGTAGAACTAACAGTTTTTTTTTTTTTTTGGTAAAAGAGATTGTATAAATATTAAAAGTTAAGTCTTACAAAAAAGTCTAGGGGTACATCTCCCTTCAATATATACTACTAATATATCCCTTAAGGCAGGAGGGGTGGGGGTGTATCTAAATCGAAAATTTCCCCATTGTTGCTGCTGGCCCCAAGTCTGGCTAAGAAGTCAGCACATGCATTTGATTCCTGATAGTTATGCACGATAAGGACCTGCCCACATCTAGTAATTAAGTTCTTACAATCCGAAATAAGGTTAAGATTTGAGTCTGAAGGATTTAAATCCTTAGATAAAGTGTCCACGACCAGTTTAGCATCCACCACCACCACTAGTTTTCTTATTCCACGATCCCAAGCTCGTCGAAGTCCTTCTCTGATAGCCCAAAACTTGGCGACAGTGTTCGTGGTGGTTCCCAGCTTCCCATAGAATCCTGCAATCCATCGTCCTGTGTCCTCTCTAAAAAACCCACCCATTCCAGCTCTTCCGGGGTTGCCTTTGGAACTACCATCACAGTTGAGCTTGATCCACCCAGACTCAGGGGGTTGCCAGAATCTGGGTGAATCAACTCTGGCAACCTAAGTGCAATTAGGATCAAGGGCGCCATCGCATCTTACATTTCCAAAATAAAAATAATTTACACAACTGGTTGGTATAAGGCATTTTGTTCCTGTTGTTGGTGTTAGATCGGATACAGCTCATTTACTTTAATTTCAGGATCTTTACGTAACAATCAGATACAACTCATTTACTTTAATTTCGGGATCTTTACGTAATACCCAACTACCAATTGGATGTAGTATTACTATTACATTGTTTGATTAAGTCATAGTGAAGAATGCATGACACAGAAAAGGCAATCAACATCTAGCAATTTCAACAAAAAGGCCAGCTATTAAGGCTAAAAATCCCACACAATCATGCTTGAGTAGGATTAAGAAACCAATCAATCTATCCAGATCTATATTACATTAGCAGATATTGAACTTCTATTCTAAGGCATTAACACCTTCCGGAAAAAGCTTCACGTATTCAATAATTCCAAACAAGTAGCTATTTATAACCAAAATATTTGACAACAAAACAACAGAAAACCCTAGCAGATCGAAATCCCCAAAATAGCAGTGTCGAAAAGAAGTTAAATAGATAAGTAATACGAAGAAGATTAACGAACCTGTTGAAAGCTCTTCACAGTCTTCCCGATACTCTTTCCAACTTCCGGTAACTTCTT